>CM036938.1:14693538-14849028 GCA_020800305.1 Porphyrio hochstetteri | reverse complement strand
AATCTAATCAGCAAGCAACTATTAACTGAAAATCTTTGGTAATCTTACAATACAGTGAGACCATTTTTTTTAAATAAATATTAGCCAGTTTTCATCCAGTGGTTGACTCGAATTTCTATGGCCAGCAAGCTCTGCAATCATGTTTTTAGTCTTGCCCTTAACACTCTCTTGTAAATGCTGTTTCTCCCTTTGACTTTGTTCTCTTGATCATTTTTCTCCCATATATTGATATTTTCCAGAATTTTTTCTTTAAACTACACTACTATTTGGCTGGCCTGGTTTCAGATGAGATAGAGTTACTTTTCTCCATAGTAGCTGGTATAGAATTGTGGTTTGGATTTGTGCTGGAAGCAGTGTTGGTAACTGTGGAATGATGACTGGAGGTAATGATAACTTAAAAGTTAAACCCTATTTCGAAAGGCTCAGCATTTACTGAACATTCCAGAGTGATAAGCAGATGAGGTGCCAGGCACCCACTCAGTCATAAAGTTCCTAAACATCCTCCTTCTTAATAAGTTCTGTGGCAATCTTGAAGGTTAATAACATCAGGGGATCTTGACATATTGACCCTGAGACAGCTACGTGGAGGATGGAGTGAAGTGGAGACACCACAGCCAAACTTTTCAATAACATGAAACTTGAGGGTTAAGACAGAACTGGTAAGTTGCATCCCTGCTGTCCCTGGCCTATGACATGCTGTCCCTGGCCTATGACACGCTGTCCTTTTGGTGAATTATAATGTCATCATAACACCAAAACCCACCTCCATCAATTTCATTAATCTGTACCTCTAAACATGAGGTGAGAGAATTTTACACCAATCACAATAAAGGTATGTATGACTAGAGTCCCTCAGGCTCCACCTTAAAGATAAGAAATGACATAAAAAGCAAAGCCCCAAGCCCGAGATGTGTTAGGGAAGATACCACCACGTCAGGGAAGACACCCTTGTGCCTCACCCTGATCCCTGGGACCAGCCAACGGGCTGAGCCTCTCTTCACCCCAGCGGGACGCCCTTGCCTAAGATTTGAACACTTGGCCACACCAAGTGCCACCCTGGGAAACTTAGAAAGCTCTATAGTTACTGTACATCTTTTAATGCATCAGTAGTTAACCCCTTCAGTATTTACTGATGTTTTGCAGACAGTGAATTTATCACTGGCAACCCAAAGACTCTGCGTGTCTGTTGTGTGAATAAAATACTCTTTCCTTTCAGCCTGTGTTAGTTCTCATTGAACGTGACCAAACTCCTTTGAGGCGGCCATGGAAGTTCAAGGAACGTGGCTGGGTTGATGGAGCTTTGCACTATTTGTGGATCCGAATCGTGACAGCTCAGTGCATGGAACATGACTGGACTTAGAACGACTAGTTGGGCATATCGTTACCCTTGATGCAACAGTAACACAGGGATGTTTTCATTCCTGCTGAGCAGGGCTTTCACAGAGCCAAGGCCTTTGCTGCTTCTCACCGCACCCCACCAGCGAGTGGGATGAGGGTGCACAAGGAGTTGGGAGGGGACACAGCCAGGACAGCTGACCCCAACTTATCACAAGGATATCCCATATGGCATCATGCTTAGTTTATGAGGGGCTGGGGGAAGAGGAAGAAAGTGGGGGGACATTCAAAATGTTGGCACTTGTCTTCCCAAGTCACTGTTAGGAGTGATGGAGCGCTGCTTTCCTGGGGATGGCTGAACACCTGTCCGCCCATGGGAAATGGGGAATTAATTCCTTGGCTTGCTTTGCCTGTGCATGTGGCTGTTTTTAGTAAATTCTCTTTATCTCAACTCAGGAGTTTTCTCACATTTACTCTTCCAATTCTCTCCCCCATCCCACCCAATGGGAGTGAGTGAGTGGCTGTGGGGGGTTTAGTTGCCAGCTGAAGCTAAACCAGGACATTGGGAAAACACAGAATTACTGCCTCTATGCATACAAATCATTCTAGATATGTAAGGCAGGTAACAAGAGCTGAATCTGTAGGATAGAGTCTCAAGATATTTTGCTTATAAATTTATATTCTGCAGTGATATATACAAATGGATGTAGTTTTCTTTATTAATTGTTCATTTCTGTTTCTCCTCATGAGTCTTTTTCTGGGCATAAGATGGTGATGCTGCCCATCAGGAATGCATACAAGCAACATAATAATTCTGGAGAATTTAATGTAAAAAATATTTTCATTTTAATATGCTTTGTCTTTCTGCCTTAAAATTTTCCTCCATCGAATTTCATCTGAATTGTTTTTGACTGTTGAGTATGCAGCAATCTGACAAGTTTTCTACTTTTTAGTACATAGATTTACGTACTTGGTTATCCTACGGGGCTGTCAATGGTATTTTTAGAAGGGAACATGGATGAAAAGGAATTGGAATTAATTTAAACTCACCTGAACATTTATTGGTGATTATTTATCTGGCAGAATAGAAGGAATTTTCATTGCCCTATAAGCATTCTCCATCTGTGTCAGACTGGTAAAATAATTCAAGCTGGGAAAAGTATTACGGATCCATTTTCTACATTTAACCAAGAGACTCCTCTAAGATTTGGGAAGCACTGACTTCACTGCTGAGTTTCTGAGAGAGTTTGAGGTGCAATCTTTTACCTCTGCAAGGAGAATTTAAATCTACCTGTCTCTATGAGACACTGTGAGAGACCTAGCTTCTTCCTGCCTCATCAATTTCCTAGCTTCAGGCTGCAGATGAATTTGAACTGGGGTGCCCAAGGTCTTTGCTGTTGACACCTCTCACTCATAAGGCATATTCAATATCAACTGAATAAGGGAAAGAAACTGGGATTAGGTGCTGGGGATTATAATCTGTGATCCACAGGTTACAGAGTAATGTATCTAAAAATAAATGCAACTGTTTTCATGAAAGAGAATGAGAGGTTTCACTTCTGCTGACTTCTAGCAGGGTGGTTGAAGCATAGTTCTACAGGCTCTCAGAAAGGGGATGTACATTAATACTCTATAACTAGACTGAGTCACCATCAAACAAATGGGTTTAAAGGGATACTAATGTCTCAGCATGAGTTTATGTCAAAATATTTTGCTCTAAGTTCTAAAGGAACTTTTGTTCAGTATGAAAAATTTCCTCATTACATTGAGAAAGAGCAAGTAGTCAGTTTGAACTGAATTCAGTATTTGCTTTATCTAAGCAAGCAATCAAATACATTGTTCTGCTTGTCTTTAGGCCCTTGTCAGACAAAATAGTAAGGAAAAGGACTTAATGCTTTAAGCATTGATTCCACCTCACCTGTGTTTGGCCCATTCATTTAAATTTAATTTTCTGAAAGGTCTTGGAAAATCCAGCTGCTTGTCATATCTGCTGGACATTAATCCTGTACAATCCCTTTAAGGATGTTGTAGCTCATACTTTACTTCATACCTAATACTTTTTATAGTAACCAAACTTTCATGTGTCAGTGTATGGCCCACAAAATTGCTTATCTTTTTGTCTTAGGGCTAGTTAAGTGATTTTTCTGGAGGACTACAACAATGATATGCTTATTACTGCATCTATTGACAATTTTATTTCTATAGTGTCTTTTATTAATATCATAACCTAATAGAGTATTTTAGATTGTATGTGTGGCTCACAGTACTATAGCAGCAAGTTCAGGAGTTGGACTCAATGAGCCTTATGGCTCTCTTCCAACTCAGTATATTCTGTGATTCTGTGATTCACTTTAGTATGATACCAAGGCCAGAAAACTTGGAGTCAGTCATTAACTTGTACAGCCAACAAAGACAATGCACTGTGGTAAGAAAACAGAAATCATGTTAAGGAATATAACTTAGTAGTTGGCATGACATGCCAAAATTGGATGATTTTCAATGAGAAACTTCGACTGTACTCCTTGTTGATACATAACAATGTCCGTCATATTCAAATATTTTTTAAAAGTATGATTTGGGGCCTTTTTATATCTGCTAGCTCAATCAGAAATGCTTCTTTTTGAAACAAACAAACAAACAAACAAGACCCAAAACAAATCTGTCAGCATAAATATTAGCAAAATATTTGTGGAGATTTCCTAAAATTATCTAAGATCTTCACTACTTGTCATATAATCAAAACTTCTTGGACACTATCTCTGTGCTCTTGCTTTACTTTTTATTTCTTAGAAAGGTGGAAAATCACATCCAAATGACAACTAGGCTTGCGACCGAGCAGAGTTGACAGAACATTTGCCTTTTGACAAAGAGAGAATTTTTCCAATGAAAATTAATATTTTCATGAGTGACTGACAATGGAATGGAATGGAGTGGCTTTGGGGTTTAAAAGATTAATTAATATACCCAACCTGCAAAGGGAAAACTGCTGGTTTATTTTTTTCATTAATTTTTTTTAACCTTTTCCAAAGAAGAAGAGAAAGAAATAAAAATAAATAAATGATTAATTAAAGCAGTGTTGTGTTTTATGCACAGTAATTTAATGTGGCAGTGAAGTGTTACAGGATGTGTGAAGTTGAGACTCTCTGGCTGATGTTTTCAAAGCTATACCATGATTTGAATGTTCAATTCCCATGAGAATTTGATGGGGGTTTTGCTTCAGGCAGCTTTTGATACTGGTAGCAAAAGCAAGACTGTATACAAAATAACAATATCTTTGAAACCCTGATTTTTCACCCTGCCTCACCTCTTTAAAAGGTATTGTGTCTCTAGGTTTTCCAAGAAAACCTGTACAGTTTTACAATTATATTTAACTTCTGTTGAGCAGAAGCCCTGTAATGATACAAAAACATTGTGAATACTACCACAATAAGGCAGAGATGCATTTCAACACAGTCCTACCCTATATATAGACACTAATTTGTGAGAAGTGTGGTCTAATTATTTTCTTTAGTTCTCTGAGGTTTCTTTCCACGTTACGGTACCTTTCATTTGCAGTGTTTGCCTCCTGAGATGTATGTATGAGAAAACACCTTATCATTTTCTTTGTAGCCTCTTCACAAAAATAGACTAGCTCAGGCTATTCCTGAT
Organism: Porphyrio hochstetteri; assembly: GCA_020800305.1. Taxonomy (NCBI): domain Eukaryota; kingdom Metazoa; phylum Chordata; class Aves; order Gruiformes; family Rallidae; genus Porphyrio; species Porphyrio hochstetteri. The sequence goes on along the minus strand of CM036938.1, from coordinate 14,844,045 downwards.
GAGGTATCTATGGAAGAGTTGGCCAAGGACCTTTACTGGGATTTTTTTCAACTACATCATGGGCCACTGCTTCTTTCCCAATTTGCTTAATTAGGAAATTAGCAAAGCAATCTCTGCCTCTGTGCCCCCTAGCAGTGGCTTCCTCTGGCTAAGGTATGCAACCTTTGGGTGCATCCTGTTGCACATCCAGACTGCCAACACTGCTGTGGCCCAAATGTTGGGTCCCCTGTCCGCTGCCAATACCTTCCCCCTCAGAACAGCAATAGTCTCCATCCCTGCCTGTCACCAGGGCTTCAAAGCAAACACCTGAGCTCAGTCCAGTGGGGATAGTTTGATCCTGGGGTGATTCTTTATTAGAGTAACAATCTCCAAAGTTTGTTCCAAATCTCAGTTGCTCCCATTTTTTACCCCTGCCAGATGTAGTATCTACAATCCCTGAAGTATTTTCCTGATTTCACCAGTTTTCCAGGTCTCATCATGCTTGAATGACTACCATGCACAATTCAAATTTATCTGTGGATTTTTTTACTTGACTCAGTGAAGTACTCAGTTGCAAAGTTTGGATTTGGATCAGAGTTTCTTGAATTTAAGGTGTTTTAAAACACATTTTTTTTCTGTGGTGTTTCATATTCTACCTGTAAAAGCATGAAAAGAGCATGTAAAGATCCAATTTTACTGGCTGCAGAGCTCCCTGGAGGAAAAGGACCTGGGGAAGTTAGTTGACAGCCAGCTGAACAGGAATTGGCAGTGTGCCCAGGGGGCCAAAAAGGCCAACAGCATCCTAGCCTGTATCAGGAATGGTGTGACCAGCAGGAGTAAGGAAGTGATAGTTCCATTATACTCAGCTCTGGTGAGGCTGCATCTTGAGTAGTGTTCAGTTTTGGACCCTTTATTACAGGAAGGATGTTGAGATGCTGGAGGGCAATGCAGCTGGTGAAGGGTCTGGAGCACAAGTCCCATGAGCAGCAGCTGAGGGAACTGGGGCTTTTTAGTCTAAAGGAGGCTGAGGGGACACCTTATCGCTCTCTACAGCTACCTGCAAGGCGGTTGCAGAGGTGTCGCGGCTGGTCTCTTCTCTTGGGTGACAAGTGACAGGATGAGAGGGAACAGCTTGAAATTGTACCAGGTGAGCTTTAGGTTAGATATCAGGAGGAATTTCTCTACTGAAAGGGCTGTCAAACACTGGAACAGGCTGCCCAGGGAGGTGGTAGAGTCACCATCCCTGGAGGCATTTAAAAGGCATGTAGATGTTGTGATTAAAGACATGATCTAGAGGTGGACTAGACAGGGTTTGGCTGTGGTTGGACTCAATGATCTTAATGGTCTCTTCCGACTCAGGTGATTCTATGATTCTATAACTATTTGGGGGGGTCCATTTGGGTCCATGACAGATATACTGATCAAAACTGCTGAGAGGAAATTTAATTCCAGAGATTATACTGCAAAGTTCGCCATTGTGTTTCTCAGAACTCCTAGAACTGTTGAATCTTTGATATTATATAATATTGCTAAGACTTACATGAAATAGGCATGATTCATATGTTTATATAAATATTGGTATGTTTATAAATGTATACACACATTTAATGCTACTTCTCTGTGAAGTTTCTGTACAACAGCAGCAACAGTCTTTCAAACATCTTCTCTCTTTCTGCCATATACTTGATTCCATATGATGCTGTCCAGTGAGCCCAGATATCTTGGAAGTGCAGGAAGCTTCAGAGTAGGATGCATTTGGCTCAAGCCTGGTTCTTTTGTTTTCCCTTGTGCATCACCTCAGTATATTCCTACTCAACCAGCCTGCTAAACCCACCAGGAAAAAAGACAAGTTAGTGGCAGTTGTTGTCTCTTTCCCTGAATAGTAAATAATCCCCTACATTCTCAAAAGGAGATTTAGGGCCAATACTCCTGTAGAAATACGCATCAGACAGTCCCTCCCTCTTTCCCTTGCCTTCCTGCCAGGTGCTGTATTTAGACCTGTACTTTTATTATAGAGAACCTCAAAGAATTATATGTTGCTTATCTTGCTCTCAAGTAACTTTTGCCAGAAAATCACTGTAGAAACCAATGATATTGGAGGTGAATTAAGAATAGAGGAACTACTGTTGTAGGACTCTAACTAACATGGGGAATGTCTATTCCCATCCCAGACTAGTCTGTAGCAAAACTCTCATTGACCTCAGTAGGAACATTCTCAGTCCAATACAATTTACCTCCCAGTACCAGCTTCAACATTGCAGCAGTATTTCTTCCAGAAATCACATTATAGAGCAGAGTGGCAGTTCATAGCAGTTTTTTTCCTAGACCTGTACATGTGTATTATGCACCATCTTTACATACAGTTAACATATATTATTAAAAATGGGACAGATCTGGAAATGCAAATTGAGTGATCTCTATTTATGTCCTCAGGACATTTAGCATCACCTATGCAATATACATGAAATGTGCCCGATAAGACAGTTCACTTTGAAGTTTGATAGGAAATTAATAGATATTAAATAAAACATTAATACATTCAAACCTAGAAGACTTGAAAAGTTGAAAAGGCAGGCTATTTACAGCTTGTGCTGTAGTAATCAGTATCTGCTGCATCTTTTTCTCCTTTTTTTAGTCTGATTAATAATATATCAGAACACTAATGGCATCCTGAAAGTGCTACATTAACTATGTTCTTTAAAAGCCGTTTCCTGCTAGACTTGAATCAAATCACATTGATTTCAGCAAGACTTGAGTGTACTTGGTCTTTCACAGTTTCTGCAATGGCTCCTTTTATATTTTCCTTTTTCTACAGGCATGGAGCCCACCAAAGTGGCCCTTCACTTATTTTTTGTCCTACTCAATCTTTTGTTGCCATGGCCAAAGTCAAAACCTGCCTGTGCTTGCTGGACACCATGTGGGAATAAGAGGAGGAAGCAGAGTTGGAGCCCTTCTTCCTACTCCACATTTCTTCTGAGCAGAAGTCAGGCACAGGAAAAGTGATGTGCCTCTTGCCAATGGATACAGAAGATAACCTGAGCAACTAATGCACCCTGAGCAGCTAAAACAGCTTGAGCAAGGACCTAAAATCTCCAGAGGGCCCTAGAAACCATCATTAATATGGCAGCTACTGAAGAGGAGGTTGGGGAGATTTGTCCAATGATCCACTCGAGTTGCCACTTTGTTTTCTTCAGTTTTGAAGACTGCACTTCTTTCCCCCTCCCCACCATGCTGTGGCAGGTGCAGCTGGGTTGCTTCCTCTCTGATAGCTGTTGAGCTCAAGTGCTTTGAAGGCATCACCCCCCACTAAGGACCATGTGTGTGTTAATTCATTTTTCTACTTTAAGAGCTGTGCTTTAGGTAGAGCTGGAGGAAGGCAGGTGGGATTTTCAAAGGCAGGGCTGCAGTGCAAAATAAAGATGTCACTGAGGTTTGGTTGGTCTGGATGGGGCTAGATCCCATAGGAACCCACTGCAACTGCAGCTGAAAGGAGCACTGTGCTGCTTTCCCTTAAGTTTTCAGGCTGCTCTTTAGAGGCCCAGATATAGTGATAGAGAAAGAAATACCTCTGAAGACAGTCCCATTCATCTGCCTAAAGACTGAAGTCAGAATTTATTGGAATCTCAGGAGAACAAAGAGTTTTCCCAGTGTATTTCTGTTTGCACTACCTTTTCCAGTCTTGGAAAGTTGAAATCCTTGCTGGATTTATAGCATAAAATTAAGCACATGAAATACAGAAAACCTAGTATTTCAGCATCTGCAGACTAAAGACAAAGCACCAATCAGTATAGCGACCAGTTACTTTTTTGTCTTTTGGTGGTGACCTCTACAAGAAAGTAGTGAGGCTCTATTTGTGTTTTCTCTGAAATCTGTTCATGACCTTGAAGGATCACCAAATATTTCCAGTAGGTTAATTTTTTTTATATCTATATTTGTATTTAGAGTGATACAAGTTGTTTCTTGATGTGCTATAATCGTCTTGCTTCATATTTTAAGAGATGCATTGTGTATACACCAAAAATGCCATGTGTTGCACTGGAAGATTATTCCATTTGGGTTCTTTTAGGTTTGGTGGGGGTGTTCGTGGGGTTTTTGGTTGGGGTTTGTTGGGTTTTTTTCTCTTCTCATTGATTTTAATCTCCTAAAGAGGAGATTTTTGTTTGCAAGCAAAGTACCAAATGCAACTGATTTTTTAGTGTCAGGGCAGTATTCCTTCCTCTCTCTTTCTTATGTTTTAACAGCTGTTTCTAGAGTATGATGGATGTGTCCCCATTTTCTCAGAAACTGTGTGATTGCTGATGATTGTTTAACAGAACAGACTTCTTGTGCTGCTGTGAATTTTGTAGCTACAGTAAGTCCTGCTGCACTAATGGAAGCCTAATGGAATAATGCAGCAGAACATCTATGAAGAAGGGGTTAAGATAATTCTATGTGATATGCTGCTCACCAGGATGCTGTGAAATCCTTATCCAGCTGAAATTCAAGGCTATATAGGATCTATATGATTGTCAATTTCACTAAAATTTCATCTTTGGGGTTATTTTTGCCTACTTAGAGGTAGATACATATGTGCAAATGTATATTCACAATAAAGTGGCCAAAGGGCTAATTATTGACACATAGTTGAAGATATAATGACAGATGAGAATTTTTAGTTTGGGCCTGTGTCTGTGTTGCACCCAGACACTCTGTCTGTCCTTAATCACAGAGTTTTGAAAAGATCTCAGAAAACTTTTTCAATTCATAGGATGGGCCTGGGAATTGAGTCTTCTGTCCCTAATCAGAGTAAAATGTTACCTTATTTGGCCAGTCCAATTTCTTCTTCACTCATTCCTCTCTTGGCCTTTCGCTCCCATTAACTGTTCTTCCCAGCCTTTTATCCCCATTTTTGGCTTCTGTTACTTTTGTGCATGTCCATAACCAGTAAATTAAAATTCAGTTATTCCTATTCTTAGATGGGTTGAGGCCTGCATAGTGGCAGGGTGGTAATTCAAACCAATAAGATAAACTCCATGCTCTTGTGTTTGGTTTGAACATGGACCCAACATGGCTCTGGAAGCATGGAATGGTGATCATGAGGAAAGGGAAAATTTTGGGGCATTTGCGAATTAAGCAGCTACACTGGCTGCTGTACATATCTCTACTGAGCAAATGGAAACTGCTGTTTTTCAAAGGTCTGGTAAGCATATTTATCTAAAAAAAGCTAACTTCTTTAGCTATCTTCTTTACCAAATTATGTGCCCTTGCTCCAAAGCATGAAAAGACGATGTTCTATTTGTAAAGATGAGTCATAGAGAGGTAGGGGCCTTTTGTGTGTGTATTTGTTTGGTTTGTTGTTGTGTTGGGTTTTTTTTCAATTGGCTGGAGCACTTATTTTTTTCTTTGCCTGCTTTTCAGACATAGCTGAAACCAAAGCCATTCAGCCTGAGTGAAATCCCCCAGCATGGAATACTTCAATACAAGATCTAAGAAACTGAAAACGATCTGTGTGCCCTGGTGGCTAAGAGGGCCAATGGGATCCTGGGATGCATCAGGAAGAGTGTGGCCAGCAGGTCGAAGGAGGTGATCCTCCCCCTCTACTCTGCCCTGGTCAGGCCCCACCTGGAGTATTGTGTCCAGTTCTGGGCTCCCTGGTATAAAAAAGACAGGGATCTCCTGGAGAGAGTCCAGAGAAGGGCTACGAAGATGATTAAGGAACATCTCCCGTATGAGGAAAGGCTGAGTGAGCTGGGGCTGTTCAGTCTGGGGAAGAGAAGACTGAGGGGGGACCTAATTAATGTTTATAAATATCTTAAGTATGGGATGCAGGGGGAATTGGCCAGCCCCTTTTCAGTGGTCTGTGGGGACAGGACAAGGGGCAATGGCTGCAAATTGGAGCACAGGAAGTTCCGCACCAACATGCGGAAGAACTTTCACACAGTGAGGGTGACAGAGCCCTGGGACAGGCTGCCCAGGGAGGTGGTGGAGTCTCCTTCTCTGGAGATATTCAAGACTCATCTGGACGCCAATCTGTGATTCTGTGATTCTGTGATTCTGTGATCTTAAAATGACAATTTATGGGGTCCTCTGTGTGTATATTTGTAGCCAATACACATACTCAGGTGATTAAAGGAAGCATGTGTGTAGATATGTATACATATATATATATATGGTCAAGACCACAAATTCTTATTACAAATGATAATTTTTAGGTCTAGCATGTGCCCATCTTTCAGAAAGAGAAAACCCACAGATTCATATGTGTGAGGAAACTTACAGAGATGAAGTGGAAACCAGTGTTTAAGAGTCTAGGCAAATACAAGAAATGCACAAGAAAAATAGTTTCTGCAGGTCTAATTGCTGTTAATTTGTCAATATGGATGCTCCTAACACATTCTTATTTGTGTTACCTGTGAAAAGGAGAATTATATTGACAGAAAATACTATTACAACTCTTTTTAAAAAGAATGGCATTTTGTAAGAACCTTCCTTACTGTTAATTGCTATTACCATTTTTCCCCAGACTATTCTCACGCACAGCCCACGTACAATGTCTGAAGATAATTTCAAATTAAATTATGATAGTTGAAAATTTAAAACACTTGAAAGGGAAAGAAAAATGGAACACAGTTTGACAGTGCTAGAAGTGTTGGTTGGAAATCTGCCAGAGAGACAGTAAGGAAGGGCAACAAGAAGCTGTTTTTAGGGTTCTGAAACATATCAAGGGGGCATTGTGGAGGCTTCCTCTGCATGCAGGCTTTTCTTTTTAATGTGCATTGAGAAGTCAACACTGTACAGCAAGCTAAGTCACATCTGTCGAGTTCATTATTACTCATGGTGCATTCTTAACCTTCATTAAGGCCACCCAAAAGAGAACCCACTCAGTAATATTTCAAAGTAGAGTCTTGCTGGTACTCCATACCTAGAACCAAGAGATTCTCTTCCACTCTGTATTTTCATAATGCATCCTTTCCTTTTCACATACTGTTCTCCATTTTGTTCAGTGTAGAGTTGTTCATTACTTTGAACATCCTGGAAAATGTTCTATGTACATCGTAGTTCCATGAGTAGGAGTTGCACGGTTTGTGCTGCACCATTCAGCCAAATGCGTTGCCTATCACAGCAGAAATTTTTATGAAGAGTTTGAAGCCTCCCTGTACCAGACACTCACAACAGAGATATCCATGTCTTTATAGACATGAAGTTAGGATCCACAGCTCCATTACCTGGGGGAGACAAATACAAGATAAATAATGAGTGAGTGAAATATGCAATATGTCTGAGTTTGGAAGGAATGAGGGATGAACAGGACAGTGGAAGATTTGCTGCACCTTAAAACATTGCGGCTCTTTATATGGTAGCTGTGGGAGATGACATGAGAATTGCTTCCATTAAGTACTTAAATGGGAAGACACTTTGCTTCAGAGAAGTAGAAACATGGATGTTAGCACAAGCCCAAAGGTGGGACAAACTCTGAATAATATAGAGAAGGAAAGAAATTAGAAGGAAAATGCACATAATTAAACATTCAGTTTCTGCATCCCTGTCATGGGAGAAATTAGACCATAGCTCTCCCTCAGGTTTTGGGACACCAAGCATGGCTGACCTGTGGGGTTTTTTTGTTAGCTCTTCCTTCTTCCTGGCACAGGACAGACTGCTCCAGCTCTTCAGTACTGTTTGCAATCTTGTAGTCTTGAACCATAAAAGATATGCTATTTATCTGCCAGGGATGTAACTGAAGGAAAGAGTGTTCTTTCCTTTCCTTGGTCTGATGTTTCACAAGTATTTCCTTGTTTGATGGCCTCTCGGCAGAACAAATTATTTCTGTAGCACTCTGGGAGAAAGTGAAAAGTGAGAAATCTTATTTGGAGAGGGATCATTGGAGGTGAGAGGTAATGTCTTTGCTGAGGAGATGTGTGGCTGTGAGGTTTCATCTCATGTGTCACGTCAAAGTGGCATATGACTTTTGCAAAGCTACAGCTGCCAAGCCTATTTGTTGTGCACAGCACTAACTGCTGTGTATAATGTCCTGCCAAGCTTGTCCTTTTCATGTCAACAAGCTCAGTGAGATCAAAATAGTCCTGGTAGACAGGAGCTGATAATGCATAACGAATGACTTAACTGATATGCTTCTTTATACTTCACAGGTATTATCAACAAGACCATTCTGTTTTCTGTTTCTCAATTGCATTTGTTTCTCGACTTTCTTTACAGAAAAACTCTTCAAAGGCAGTCTGTGAAGGGTCAGACAGTTTGTGGCTCACCTGGAGCTGGTGAAGGTGGAATTTGCCTCAAATGGACATTAGTCCCATGGAATGACTTGTCAAGTGGGCTTTGGTCTAAAGTGCTTACTGTTCATTTTTCATTACAGCGCAGAAGACATGATGGTCTTTAATGAAAATGGGAAAAATCAGCAGTCTGCTTTTAGGATGATCAGTGGGAGATGAAGGAAAAGAGAGAAGTCTTTTAGAGTGCAAAGACTGAGCAGCTTCTGTATAGCCAGCAAAACAAGAGGAGGGTGGCAGCACAGAAGAGAACACAGTGGGTATCTGTGGGCCAGGAAGAGATTGTGCATTTAGAAAGGACCAAGTAAAGTAAAGAGAAAAGAATATGACATCAGATATTTGTAACATAAGAGCTTCAGGGGAGTTCATTTTCTCAAAAGTATTTTACTGATAACTCCATGACCAAGAAAGGTTTTAACAGAAAAATTACTTTAAAATTAAATGTTGTGGATTTAGTTTTTCAGCAGAAAATGCATTATAATCGTGAAGCTTTTGGGGTAGATTTTTTTTTTTACTGACGTGTATCTATTTTTCTTTTTTTTTCAACCCTGCCAAACAAAATGAGATTTTGGGGAAATATTTGTTTAAATCTCAATGTGATATGAGAAAATTTACTTGCAGGGAAAAATAAACTATCAAAAGAAAAGAGAAATGAACTTCAAATGCTGTGATGTAGAGCTGATTATTATCAATAAAGATGCCATACTTTGAGTTCAAAACATATTTAATTTTTCCAGGAACAGGAAGCCTTTCCTGAATTGAGATCTGAACGTTGGCTTTTCTTTTTTTTCTTCCTTCTTTTTCAGTTTAGCTATTTCCTAGCAACACTTCCTAGCTCTGAATGAAGTCCCTAAGGATTTGAGCCCTTAAGCTCACATGAGAGGTAAAATTTTGTATACTGTGACACTAACAAGTGTGGGTTTGGGGGTGGGTTTTTTCAGCTTGTTGTGGGATTTTGCATAAATACCGCAAAAATACTAGATAACTTTTAGCCAATATATGGTAAGCTTTTCATTGCAAAAAGTGTCAGATGGCAGAGTAATGGTTCTGCCAAAGAAAAGATAAGAATCAGGAGGACAATTTTGACCCACCATACCTGGTTGTTTGCTAGGTGATAAAGTGGCTTGAAAGAGTACAGCACTGTAAGAGTAAAGATTCTTCCTTTTCTCAAGAGCAGTGTTTCACATTCCTGGGTCCATGACTTCGCTTGATCAGAAAAAAAAAGCCATTAGAGGACATTTCAAAATTATTCTGACCCAAATATCCAGTGGTCAGAGAGAAGCCATGATTCTCAACTCTTCCCTGTCTTTGTTGTCACCCTGTGGACTGAAGATGTCCGTGGAGCTAACACTGATCTAAGCCCACTGGTGGTTTTGGTGTTTGCATTCTGGCTGAACTGCTTGAGATGAGCAGATGTGAGCATTTGAGGCTGAAAAAACAGCCTGGGAGGCTGTCATGATACTCTGATTTTTATTGTTGATCCTATCTTGCATGCAATGTAAACACAATGCAGTGATTTACTGCATCCAGAGCTCTGCTATGTGTGTTTGTTTGTGTAATCAGAACTAAATGATATTAAATGAAGTTTTCTTGCCCTCCTGAGGACTCTGGATTCAACATTTCCAGCCGTCTCAGTGCTGGAGACAGAAGAAAGTGTAACCATAGTGATGGAATGGAAATGATTCCTTTGTTCCTAGGCTGCAGTATCCTACAGACACTGCTGTTTTCAAGGTCAAAAATATATTAGGAAGAGATAAAAATTAAAGAAAAATGTGCTGGCTTAGCTACAAAAGCTAATTTAGTTTATGCATTATAAATTATGTTAAAAATGAATAAAATGAGATTTCTCAGCAAGAACTAAATGTGTGGTTTCACAAAACTAATTTCCAAAGATGAACACGATTACAGAATTTAGCTTTAAAAGCTTTTCAGGCCATCAGAGAAAACAGCAAAGCTATCAATTACTAGACTTTAGTGGTGCTTCTGTCAGAAATATAATGGTAATTTTAGCATTCTCCTCACCATTTACTAAATTAAGAATGTCTGCAAACAGATCAATTAATTGGAACATTATTTAATTTAATGAAACATGATCTGTCAAGGAACATTAATCAGGCTTTAAAATAAAACATTTCAGCATCTCTTTCCAAATGGGAAAATAGTAGAGCCCTGACATGATGAGGGGACAGTTGTAATTTTGAGGAGTTGAGGTTATGATTGAGCAGTCTTCTCAACAAGCAGAACCCCTTCTCATCAAGGTAATGCCCAGCATTGAGCTTTGACATCTCGATTTGCTAAGCTAACCTGAAAATGTCTTGTAGCTGGTAACCTTTCCACCCTTTCAATCAACCTGGTTTTCCTCTCTGCTTCTACTTTTCCAAAGATGGATGAATGTTCACAAAATGCTGTTCCAGTTATGATGCTCAAAGTCAGTGTGGAAAACTAAGGATCGGAAGATTTATGAGACTGCAGGTCGTGAAAGCCTCTCCACTTCATCCAGGGGAAGTATTCAAAGATTGCTTTCCATTACTTGTGGTTTGTAGTACTGCAGTAGGCTTGGCAGCAGGCAAGGCAGTGGAGGGAACATCATATAAGGTGCCTCCTGGTATGCTGGCCTCGTGGTGGAGTTTGAGAGAGTGTAGGTGTGGCAGCTAAAATCAGATTGTCTGTTTCCAACTGAAGACTAAAAGGATTCTTCTATATGATTCACAGCTTTACCAGAATGAGTCACTGTACAAAGCCCATCCTCCTCCAGCTCCATAGTACAGACGTGGGCCAAAGCTGCTACATCTGCTGTAATGTGCTGAGAGACAGTCAAGTGGAAGGAGCAGAGGCGGCTTGCAGAAGGAGCAAGGAGATCCCAGAATAAGCAATCACCTAAACCAATTTTGTGAGTCTTTTCTGTCAAACATAACTTTGTTCTTTGAACTTGTCCCATTGCTTCCTTTACATCCTCATGCTGGGGATAACACCTTTGCACAAGCCTGGTTGAAATTACAGGAATAAATCTAATCAAATAATCCACCTTCCAAGCAAAAATGACAACGAAGACCCTGGTCACAGAGGCACTGAGGCTGTGTTCCCTGCTGGCAACCACTACTGAAGCAACAGAGACAAGTGATGCTGTAGGCACTGACTTCTAGTCCTCAGCGTGTGCAGGAGTTTGATATGAGTGCAAATGAGAAAGCTGAACTCGTATTTTGATAATTCAGGGATGTTAAAGATTCAGTCAAAGCACAATTATTTAATGACTTTGCATCTCATCAGAGAAATTTCTATTTCATGTAGGTGAGCTGTGACCAATAAGAAAAGACCAAAAGACAATGAAAATAGCAAGTGGGATGAGGTGAGTAAGGTGGGAGGAAGGGGCAGCAAAGGGACAAAACAAGCAAAAGAAGCACCAATGATTGTTCTTGCTGCTGTACTCAGTGAAGGAGCGAAGGAGCAGGACTCCAGCCACAGAAGCTTCTGCCAAGGATGGTACCACCTCCATGACAAACTGATCTATACTGAAAATGTCAGCCTTTCTATTTGAGGTGATGGTGGTTTTTCATCTTCTGCAGCTCTGTCTAGGATATTTCAAGATCTTTGGTAACAGTTGTTTTTGAGTGGAGAGCATTCACCCTGAGTTGAGTAGCTGAGGCATTACCAGCTTTCTGCCGAATTAAACAATGTCACAACTTGCCTCCATGCTACTGTTTTTTTAGGGAAGATTCTGTGCTTCATTGTACATCAAGCTTACATCATGTCTTAATAAGCTTCTTTCTTCAAATTATCAATGCATAATCATTTTTGAGGAGGAAAGGGTGCAGAAAACTGAAATATTTGTAATATCTTCATCTGGAGCATCTCTCCTCATTAAGCCCCAAGTAATGTGGGATGCAATCATATGATCTGGTGACCTTTTCTCACCCACAGCTGTGCAGTTCCCTCTGCAATGTGTATTCATTCACTCTGCTTCTCAGGTACTTGGGAAAATCCTCAGTGTTTTGTTGATGCCAGCTACGTGCACAGGATGTGAGAATGGCACTGTCAGATCCCTGGGAAACACCTGGTGCCCCGGCTGCCTCTTTAATTCACAAAAACATCCTTCTTTGGATCGGTTCCCTCCTTCATAATGTGACTCTCTAAAACTGTTGAACTGAGCTTCCAAAAAACACCCCACCCTTCACCCTACTGATCATGAAGAACATCTAAACAATGATCAACAGCAACTGGTTGCTGTCTAAACATTGGTGGGATGAATCCTATTCCACTGACTGCTCTGTAGACACAATCCAGGCTCTATTTCTCATGGCATATTCAGATAACCACGGTTCAGTTCTGGAGAAGAGTTTAGTTTGGTTTTTTAGTACTGAAACTGGCATTTGATCCTTCACAGTATAGAATTCCTAAAAAAAAATAAAATAAAAGAGATATTTTATCTTTCTTTATACTTCATTAATGCCTTAAATAGTACTTTAGAAGTACAAGAAACATATGTTTTAAGTCATATGTATTTCCAGAAAATATAATGAGTGGATTTTGAAGTAGGTATGAGTCTCCACACATTGGATAGTGGGAAGTTTGTGTGGGCTATATAAGAACAGTGTAAGGACAGGCTAGCCAAGCCTGGCATTGATCAAATGGTTAAAGATTGTCTGATGGTCTTTCTCTTGCTAGCCAACCTGACATATAAAAAACAACTGATGGTGACCAGTGAATCTTATTTGTGGCTAGCCAAGCTGAAACATCATAAAAGATCCCAAATAGTTTGGGGGCTGGAGAATGTGAGGTCTGAGGACAGGCTGAGAAACTTGGGTTGGTTCAGCTGTGCAGAGGTGAGGTAAATAGGAGCCCAAGTGGTGGTTCTCACCATATTCATACGCAGGAGGTCCAATGATAACTGTCATTTGTAGCAAAGCTGCTCCGAACACCAACAGACTGCATTTATTTCAGGGGACTGTGTGAGCTCCAATGGTATCCGTGTGTGCAGTCAGTGAGGATGATGCAGCCACTATCTGACTTTGTTTCTGCTTCTTCACTGAAATTCATGTACCTGTCCTCAATTCAAGGTGCTGGACAGAAGTTGCCTGCATGCTTTTGTGGCTCTTAGCAGTGTTAATTTCCTGTTCTTTTGCCAGAAAAGAAGTTAGATAATATTGTGGGGTTTAGTATGCTCTAAATACAACCTATTTTTATGTTAAAAACTCAGTTCTTTTTCTCCACAAAGAGATTGAAAACATAAGTACATAATCCTTTCACAATTTAATTAGAGTAACTCCTTCGTTCAAATCATTTACCATCATTACAGTCAATTAATCCTAGGATGAATACAGAAGCAGATGGGAGTGAGAGAAAGAAAGAGAGAGGGAACAATGCAATGAACTCCTTCTCTGGCTGAGGTTCCCATTTCTACATCTGTCCCCTGTGCTGTCACTCCTGAGGATCCCCTCATGGTCCTTCCACTGTGTGGACATCTACTTGGTGGCACAAACAAAAAGCCTTGCTCTGCCACTCATCCATGTGTGAGGTGGGAGGAGATCACTCTGGAAAGAAGGGATAGTAAGAGGCAGCAGTAGGGTAAGGCTTTTATAATATACTGTAATCGAATAGCCCTCAAAGGATAGTAAATCTTAGATTGCGTTCAGAGATATTGCTACTTGTGCCTCAGCCTCCATGTGGTGTCAGCAGATAGAGTACTACGTTGTCAGTTGTGCTTACATACACTGTGGGCCACTGTGCTGCAAATCCACCTCCTCCACAGAGTGAGCTTCAGTAGCAAGGAGGAGTGTGTCAAGGCCAAAAGCAGCAGGGTGAAAAGAGATTTAAAGAGTTCAGTTCAGCCACATGAAGTTTCAGCTGATGGTGGATTATTAAGAAAGGTTTGTTGTGAAGAGAGGATGGATTGGCAATGTCTAGAGATAAGGAAAGGTGGTACTTCTATGGCTGTTGGGGTTTTGTGCAAGCATTGTGAAGGGTATCTGTAAGCATCTGCAATGTAATCTCAGTCTGTAAGAAAGCTCTAGAATATTTCAAATTCATTAAAGCAAGCAGGAGGTTGTCTAAGTCCAAAAGAAATCTGATGTAATTTTGAACCCTCGAGGTCAAATTCTTTCTCCAGAATGAAAATAAAACCAAAACCAAACGAAGTGCAAGAAAGAAGCTGAGAATCAAAGTGACATTCTGGTCTAGTTGCAAGGTTTGAGTCTGTGAACAGTAGTAGTCCAGCCTTCCTAGTGCCCAGTAGAACCCCTTGTGATCCCAGCAGCCTGGATGTAAAACAAGGTAGGAACAAGACTTGTGTATAACTCGGGAAAAATAGAATAAGAAAATAACACAAATTCAACTTCTTAATGAATAAAGCCATCCTCAAAAATTTATTTCCCCTCTTATAATTGATTTAACAGGATTATAGCTGGCCAGATTTGTTCAAAATCAGATGCTGTTCTAGTAAAGTTGAAGTGGATGGTCAATTACCCATTTATTTGAACCATAAAATCGCTGTAGAACATGCTACGCATTTCTCTCCTACCTCTATCCCCTTACAAACACTCCCTCTCATGCTACGGACCATTCATAGCTAAACTAAAATGAATTCATTTTGATACCATTCCAGATACCTTTTGGCTATGGAAAGATTTTACTTTTTTTTTCCCCTAAGAACAGGCTAATCAAGCAGACCTTGGCCTCTCTTACTAGCCATGACTGTTGATGTATGTCTGGTTTTATTTCTTCCTCACGGTGATAGAGTATGAGACTGTCTCTCATTTTCTCAAAATTTTTTGGTGCTTCCATATAAAGGCTGACAGTTTCCATGGAGTGGCAATATTATTGACAGGTGTACAGAATGGCATAGGCAGGACCTAATTTCTAAGTAAGACTGGGAGGACATGAGTCTATGAGGATGTCCATGTTCCAGTGAGAACTCAAAGATGTTGTATTGGCACATCGCAAATTTCTGTAAAGGGAGGATGATGAAGGAGGAAATGATTAGTGACCTACTTGGACAGTTAGATACCCGCAAGTCAATGGGGCCAGATGGGATTCACCCAAGGGTACTGAGGGAGCTGTCAGATGTGCTTGGCAAACCCCTTTCCATCATCTATCAGCAATCCTGGCAGACTGGGGAAGTTCCAGTTGGCTGGAGGCTGGCAGATGTTACACCCATAGACAAGAAGGGTCGGAAGGAGGATCCAGGGAACTACAGGCCTGTCAGTCTGACCTCAGTCCCAGGGAAGATCATGGAGAGGGTCATCTTGGGAGCTATCATGCAGCACATGCATCATGGCCAGGGGATCAGGCCTAGTCAACATGGGTTTACAAAAGGTAGATCCTGTCAAACTAACCTGATCACCTTCTATGACAAGGTGACCTGCTTAATGGACGAGAGGAAGGCTGTGGATGTGATCTACCTGGACTTTGGTAAAGCCTTTGACACAGTTTCTCACAGCATTCTGACTGAGAAACTGGCTGCCACTGGCCTGGACAGGTGGACCCTCAGCTGGGTTAAAAACTGGCTGGATGGCCGTGCCCAAAGGGTGGTGGTGAATGGAACAAAATCCAGCTGGAGGCCAGTCACGAGTGGCGTCCCCCAGGGCTCAGTCCTGAGTCCAGTCTTGTTCAACATCTTTATCAATGATCTCGATGAAGGGATTGAATGCTCCCTCACTAAGTTTGCAGATGACACTAAACTAGGAGGAAGTGTTGATCTGCCTGAGAGTAGGGAGGCTCTTCAGAGGGATCTGAACAGACTGGACCCATGGGCTGAGACCAATGGGATGAAGTTTAACAAGGCCAAGTGTAGAGTGCTGCACATGGGACATAATAACCCCATGCAGCGCTACAGGCTTGGGGGAGACTGGCTGGAGAGCTGTCAGGCACAGAAAGACCTGGGGGTGTTGGTTGACTGCAGACTGAATATGAGCCAGCAGTGTGCCCAGGCAGCCAAGAAGGCCAATGGCATCCTGGCTTGTATCAAAAACAGTGTGGCCAGTAGGTCTGGGGAGGTGATTGTGCCCCTGTACTCGGCATTGGTGAGGCCCCACCTCGAGTGCTGTGTCCAGTTCTGGGCTCCTCACCACAAGAAGGACATGGAGGTCCTGGAGCGAGTCCAGAGAAGGGCAACCAGGCTGGGGAAGGGGCTGGAGGGCAAATCCTATGAGGAGTGTCTGAGGGAGCTGGGGCTGTTTAGCCTAGAGAAGAGGAGGCTGAGGGGAGACCTTATCACCACCTACAACTATCTGAAGGGAGGTTACAGAGAGATAGGTGATGGTCTCTTCAGCCAGGTGACAGGTGATAGGACAAGGGGGAATGGCATGAAGCTGTTCCAGGGCAGGTTTAGATTGGATGTTAGGAAAAAATTTTTTACTAAAAGAGTTGTCAGGGCCTGGAACAGGCTGCCCAGGGAGGGGGTTGAGTCACCTTCCCTGGATGTGTTTAAAAAAAGGGTAGATGAGGTACTTAGGGATATGGTTTAGTTTAGGATGTGAATGGTTGTACTTGATGATCCTAAAGGTCTTTTGCAACCTTGTGATTCTGTGATTTTGTGAAAAACAGGTCTTATGTTCCTGCAGAAATGGGATCCATATTTCTGCATGCTTTGAGTATACAAAGACTGCTTTTACAGAGATTGAAGAAAGCTGATCCAGTTATTTTGGAAAAAAGGAGGAAAGAGTTATGAAGTGAAAGATAATTGTTCCATTACTTTACATGAAAAAATTCACAGGTTTCCTTTTTCAAGAACATTACATTGCCCAGCCCACTGAATGTTTCCTCTGTTAAACTAGCAGAGAGAAACATTTTTGGCACTAAGACAAACAAGTCAGCCAGCTCTCAATGCTGAATTCTTCTACAGGGTTTTCTATCTATTCCCACATTCTTTGTCAGGCTTAAAGAATTGGGTTTGGGCCTGAGAATGGATTTCTCCAAGCCAGTGATGTAGTTTGTGAACACAAGCTCATTTCTAACTAGTTTTCAAGACACAGAAGTCTTTTGGGATGCAAGAAACAGCACTGACTGATATTTTAAAAACTATTTAGCAAAGTTTAGAACTTTAAGAGGTTGGTGGGGATGGAAATTAAAGATATGGTAATCATTTGTATTGACTTTTTAATCTCTCATCTGAATGTAGGTGGTGTTTCTTTGGTGGGTCTCTCAATATTTCTTGTCAGCCTTTCTGAAATGAGCCCGTGTCTTCAAGTAGAATATCTGTCTTGAACAAATCAGTTGGCTTCCAGGGTAGCTGTGCTTTGTTTTTATTCTTTCTAGGCTTATTCATTGGGCCAGAGCTAAGCAAGACAGCAGGATGATTACTTGAGAGGGCAGAACTGTACAACATTCTACTTACCTGCTCAGGTCCTACCACACCACATGAGGTGCTTTCATGTTCATTTTAATTTGTGGCTTCATTGATAGGTTCAGCCATGTGAAGCAATGTGGGAGATAGCTTCATGCCACAGACACACAGGACAAGGCTGACTTTATACTTCTTTGCTTACATGCACAGTCTTCATGCCCACTTGAATTGAGATATGAGCACTGAAGTGTGGCCAATACCATTGACTCCCACCAGAACACAAATCATGTACTGGCACTGGCTGGGCTGAAAAAAGCCTGTTGATAGAGGGGAACATCTGTTGAAAGATTTTATTCTGTTTTAATTATTCTTGAATGAAGTGGCTCTGCTATCCTTACTTATACATAAGTTACCCCAACAAAACATAAAACTTTTTTCTGAAATACTTTGTCACAGGAATAACCTCAAGTCTTCTGGACCTGAAAAGAGAATGTATGAACAGCCCCCAGTACCGGAGGGAAAACAAATTCTCTTAGATTGTCCAAACCAGCTCAAAAAAAATGCAGAGAAGCAGTAGGTAACCTGCACTCCTAATGATCACAGCATGGTAGATTGTTTGCATTTTCATTACAGCTTTTTTAAAGAAAAAATTTATGCCTTCCCACAGCATGCTACTTCATAGACCAATAGATATTACTATCACTGTGATAATCAGCTTTCAATTTCCTTTCCCAAAATGTATTCCAGTTATAAATTCTTGTACATATTAAGTAGTTCCTTGCTCTCAATGGAATTAAACATTCAGAAACTTGTAGAGTATTAGTTAAGAACAAAAGATGGGGGGTGGGGGGAAAGCAAATTCCTTTACAGTTGTTTATTTATATCTTTAAGAAATTATGTCCAGGTAATTGAGTTCATATCTGCATATTGTCATCCCTGATATACTTGTCTCTTTTCTCTCTCTCTCTTAAAGAACCCTTGTCTTGACAGTTAGAATGCCAAAAGAATTTGCAATAAGCATGCCAGCATCCATTTGGTGGTGATAGTTTTTTTAAAGAAAGGCTCCAGTGGCTGGATGATGTTCGAACTAGATCGGTCATTCATTTTCACTCTTTCTTTAATCAGCAGAAATTAAGTGAGGGAAAGATCAAAAGATCCTCAAGAAGTGGAAAATTTGAAAGCTCTTCTTCCTATATTTTTCCCTAAAGGCATCTGTATTCCTAACACCTTAACTTGTCTTTAAGTGCTTTCCATAGTGGGAAAATGCTGTAAATAAAAGTGGCACTTTGTTACCAGAAATTTTACTGCGTGGAGTTTTCCCTGCTGATGAGAAATTGCTGGAACCAAAAAGCAGAGAAGCAGGGTGGAAATGAGAGATAATCTGGGATAACTTGACATTCATAAATACCACTAAAGGAGAACAGTGCTATTTTAAAAATTAAGCATAGATGTGGATGGCAGGTGTGTTACATGCAGATGCTGCACTGTGGTCTGCCAGTGAAGGCACCAGTGTTCAGCGCAGAGATGATGAGGGTCCTCTGGAGTGTGAGAGTCCATGCCAGCAGACTAGATGGCAGGACTGAGGTTCAGCTGTCAAGACAAGGCCCTGTAATTTTGTTCTCAACATGTTTTAGAACTTCTTGGTTTTTTCTGACTTGATTTGGAATAAGGTACTAGTCAGGGCAAAGGTGTCAAGACATGGTCTTTAGGAAGCTTAACAAAGAGCATTCCTCCTGTCCTGCCCTTAAGTGCTAGAAATAGTTGTGGGTCCATCAAAGCTTTCCCATCTTTGAAAGACTTCTTACACACCTTTAGGGTTTGTTTTGTTTTGTTTTGGGTATTTTTAGATTGTAAAAATAACCCTGTTCTTTTTTGCCACTTTTGAAACAAAAAATGCATTTCAAAGCTTGTAAAATCACAAAAGTTGTGATCAGCCAAATCATTTGGCCTCTGTCAGTGTCCTACAAAGTAACATTTAGAACAAAAATAATATTACCTGGGACAGTGTTTTAGGTTTGTGTGGGATAGTTTTGGTAGCATGAAGTCTACAGAGGTGGCTTCTGCATGAAGCTTCTCTCATGTCCAATAGAACCAATGACAGCTGGCTCCTAGACAGAACCACCACTGGCCAAGGCCCAGCCCAACAGCAATGGTGGTACCACCTTTGTGGCAACGTATTTAAGAAAAGGGGTGGGGGGAAGAGGGGTAGGGGGTGGAAACACTAGTGGCATATACAGCCTGCAGACACCAAGGATAGTGAAGATGGATGGAGAGGAAGTGCTCTAGGTGCCAGAGTAGTCCCTGGAGAAGACCAGGTGAGGCAGGCTGTCCCCCTGCCATCTATGGAAGTCCATGGTGGAACAGATATCCACCTACAGCACATGGAGGACCTGATGCTAGAGTAGGTGGCTACCTTGTGGGAAGCCTATGGCAGACCTGGTTCCTGGCAAGACCTGTGAGCATATGGAGAGAGGAGCCCAGGCCGGAGCAGGTTTGCTGGCAGCACTTGTGACCCTGTGGGGCACCCACACTGAACCAGTTCATTTAGATCGGCAGCCCATGGGAAAGACTCATGTTAGGGAAGTTGGTGGAGGACTGTCTCCTGTGGCATGTGGAGGACCTTGTGCTGAAGCCAGGGAAGAGTGTGAGGCGTCCTCGCCTGAGGAGGAAGGAGCAGCAGAGACAACATGTATTAAACTCACCCCAACCCCCATTCCCCATCACCCTATGATGCTGGGGGTAGGAGGGAGAGAAATGGGGAGTGAAGTTGAGCCCAGGAAGAAGGGAGGGGGAGGGGTTTTAAGATTTGGTTTTCTTTCTCATTACTTAAGTCTGATTTGCTTGGTAATAAGTTAGATTAATTCTTTTCTCAGCTAAGTCAGTTTTCCCTATGAGGGCAACTGGCAAATGATCTCTCCCTGTCCTTATCTTGACACAGGAGCCCTCTGTTATCTAGGTGAGGAAGGCAGTGACAAAGTAACTTGGGTGGGTGCCAGACCTCCAGCCTGGGTCAACCCAGCTCAGAATGCAATTCTAAAATTATTTTTTTTTCTTTCTATTCCTTTGTCTTTTTTTTTTCCTCCACATGTCACAAATTCTGGGCATTAAAATCATTCCCTGGAAGCAGCACTTACTGGGCAGTTGCCATAAATAGGACTCTCAAGACCAGCTGCCTAGCCCTTCAGCAAAGACTGTATCCCTAAAAGAGTGGTACCTGTTAAGCCAAATGTAGAAATTAATATCTCTTAAAACAACAACCTATCTATGAGTTCTCTTTCCTTCAGACCAGAGGGATACTTTGCTACATCATACAATGCTGCAAAGAGGATGCTGTACCACAACAGTACAGCCACAAGAAAGGGAGATGCAAAATATACTATGTGAAAAGAAACAAGGCTTTTGTTTTGTTTTACAGGTTTAAGTCCTCTCTGCTCCAGCTCTGCAATAAAATGGGTCTGCTATGATCAGACTTTTAAAGAGAAGCGAGTGAGTTCAGCTGTGCTCTTTCAAGCAAAATTAAGGATTATCTGCAAGGAAAACGTATGTATTTACTCAGACATCAAGTTTGTCTCTCGCTTTCTGGAAAACAAATTAAAGCTGACAAGGAATTAGATTGTCTTGAATCATTTGCCTAAGCAAGAAGAGTATCTCTGCTTTTGTAGAAAACAGAAGGTATTTCTGTACTTCTTAGTAGTGCTCTTCATTTTTTCTTTGAAACTAAAATAGAGCAAAAATAGTTTCATTCTTGTTTATACAAAGTTGAATGTTTATGTTGCATGTTAAGTAAATCTCTGTTTATTGCTTCCTCCCCCTGAATTAGAAGTGAGGTAAAATTACTAAAAGATGTCTTTGGATATCTGCAGATATTTGCTTTGTCTCTGAAAAGCAAATTAATTTGCTTGGATTATAAAATTCTTACAATACCTTTTTAAAACTCCAGTTTCAAAGGAGAAGTATCTGCTTTGTTGCACAGTACTAAATCACCCTATGTGTTTATCTCATCAAGCTAATCTGTCAAGATGAAATCTGTCATTTTATGCATTTATAATGCATTTGTCACCATGGTAGCTGGGAAGTGAGTACACAATTTAAATGAAAAAGACCCCAAAGCCGCTATGCTTCCCAGTCTTCATTGCATTTTGACTATTTATTTTTCAAGATCAAGATTCTTTCAATGTCTCCTGGAGAATTTATGGGATTTCTGTGGTTGCCTGTAGAGAGGGACTTTTACAACCAAAAAATGTTTTCATTGCAGTTGCGTTTTTTCATTTGCAGATGCAAAGCCTCAGGAGGACATTCTTATCTCTATCACTACATGAATGAAGTATTGGCATTTCCTCATGAACTCTGCCATGGCCAGTGTTTCACTCAATATGTTTGCTGTTAATGAAAGAAATCTATATGATTGACCTAAATTGTAACCAGGATCTTCCAGTGGTATCTACACTGGGCTGGGAGTGGTTGGAAAGCTTTGTATCAGCTATGCATGCTAAGGGAGACATAGACAATGATCACAACTAGACTAAAAGGGAACTTGCTCTACCTTAGTTGTCAGCAGTAAATTGTGAAGAAAATCAAGATGTTAATATCTGCTGCAGAAACACAGTGGGAATGAAAGCCGGAGTTGCCTCCTCCTTCCAAGTACTTCCACCTTTTTTTGGCATCCTATTTTAAAAAATATAGACTAGGATTGGAACTCACACAGGTGTCCTTAGTCAAAGCCGATGAAGCAGCTTAATTTCAAGGTCCATTTTCCAAGACTTTTTCAATTTTAAAATTTTTTTCAACCAACACGATTTCAGGAATAGTTTCTTTCTGAAGTCTTCAATAAGCATGCTTGTGAGACTATGTTAGATTCATAAAGCTGGAAAAATTTTGGTTCAGCCCACTGTGGTAGTGTAAAAGAAAACAGCTTTTTGCCAACTCTTTTGTCCCAAAGAGTTATTTATTATTGCATTTTCAATTGTAGGATTTAAAACACTTTCTATTTTGATGGAAGGAAAGCACATGTCATGCATTCATGACAAATATGTTTCAAGTATCAGTACACTTCCAAGCCTGGTCATCTGGATATTACAGACAAATGCCGCCACTGTGTTTTTTGTGTTCATGTAAGATTTTGGGTTGTACCAACAATGTGTTGATTTTTTTCTTACTCCTCTGTTTCAGTGCTGCTTGTAAAAAATCATTGAGAAACTGAAGATTAAGGAGCGAGAGGTAGGGTTTATGTTTATTAAGGCTGTTAGAGCTCAATTTTTAATTTTATTTTTATGTGTTGAGAAAGTAAATATTTTTTTTTCTTTTATGGGGATATGATAGTAATATTGAACATGTCAGATTTCCGTTTCACTCACTGCAGGCTGGATACTGATTTCTGGCTTCTGAAATACCTTTCATATTGCAAAACAAAATGCAGGACTTGAGAACTTTTCAACTTTTGAAATGAATGTAATTTTGGACCGCAAAATCTGATTTGTCTGGCAACCATGCACGTGAATAGAATTGTCAATTAGCAAGGCAATATATTTCATTCAAACAGTATAACCTCTTGTAAATATTATCACCTCTTCAGTCTTACCACTCAGCTGCCAGATTTCTTTTGCTTATGTGTTGAAATTCTTTGTTCAACAATGTTTCAGTTTGCTCCACTGGAATATCGGAACATGCCAGGTAGTTTGGGCAATGTGGGAAGTGTGTAGCTCCCAGAAACTCCTTCTACATTTACAAGAAGTGAAATGATTGATTAACTCTGTATTTATGTTTCTATTTGATTTACAAGCTTGATTGGTTCAGTCTGGAGGTTGATTTACATGAATGATCCTGAGATTGCATTATGGCATAATTAATCTTTATAGCCAAGTGGCCTCGTTTCCGCATGGATGCCGTTTAGGAGATTACACCCTATTTCACCATGGGGGCATTTTCAATGGAAAGTTGAAAAGTTGAAAGGAGGTGTTCATGCTGTGCTCTGAATACAATCAGATCTGAGGATAGTTTTCATCTAGAGCAGGAGGAGATGCAGCAGCCGCCAATCAAAATGACTCAACTGTGTTCCGAGCCACAGTATAGATGTGCAGCTTCCTTTGCGGAAGAACTTTTACCCAGTGAGGGTGACAGAGCCCTGGGACAGGCTGCCCAGGGAGGTGGTGGAGTCTCCTTCTCTGGAGATATTCAAGACCCGTCTGGACGCCTATCTGTGCAATATGTGCTAGGGAGCTGCTTTGGCAGGGGGGTTGGACCCGATGATCTCTGGAGGTCCCTTCCAACCCCTACGATTCTGTGATTCTGTGATTCTGATTCTGTTTGTGTATAAAACACATAGTCCTGACTAGATAGAGTAGATGAGGTCAGAAATTTATTTAGCCCGGAATTGTGAGCTACTTTGTCTTGAAGATACTTCACCTAAACCACAGTTGTCATATTTCCAGAAGAAAAAATAAAAGGATTTGTTAAGCTAATTTCTTGCCTTTTTTCACCATGCATTTATGCTGCGCACTTCAAAAATTCTGTTACAGAAAACAATTAAGACAAATCTAGCTTACTTTAAGCTAGGACAGTGCTTAATTGTTCCCAAACCTTCGATTTGAGGTTGGTCCCTGCCATCTCTCAGCTGAAGAGAATATTTGAATAGTTTTATTTTTGATTCCAGACCCTACTAAAAAGCTGCCAGCGGAAGCCACTGCCAGGCATATCTACTGATGAGGGATGAGGAATATTTACTTTTTCACTTTCTTGTATGCTTCAAAATTTTCCATATTTGCCATTTTATTTATCTTTTTGCACTTAGGATAAGACCTTTAAATTAGGAAAATCAAACTTAATTTTCTACTTCAAAGTCTTTCAAAAGACTCCTAAACACACTTCTAACTAGCGTGGGATATATTAATTTGCAAATATCTCTACCGTTTTCAATCAACTTTACTAAATTACAGAGACAGTAATTAAGAATCCCTACAAGCGAAATGTGGTGATACTGAAAGTGGTGATCAGACTGGGAGACTCCAGTTTTGGCTAAGGGTCTAAATGAAGTCAAAGTCTTTACTAGTCTCAGCTTGCTGTGGACTCCATTTGCTGAATGGGCTGCCACATAGTGGATGTACAGTCTCTTGCTGGGTGGTTCTTCAGCAGATTTCAGAGCTGTCTCTGCCTTAAACATCAATGTGACCTAGAAAGGAAAGAAGGCCAAGTCAGCTCAGGTCATCATCAGAACTGTAGCCTTCAGTGAGATCTCCTGTTTCCCTAAGGTTGTCCTAAATATAAATTCCACTTTCTTGAGCAAAGTGCATCAGGCTTTATTTTCTTCATGTTTTCTCAAAATAAATTATTGAAAACTTTGTCTACAGCAGTGTCATGGAGTTCATAATGATGGATCAACAAGGAACACAGCCTGGGATCAATTTTATGGAAGGACGGCCTTAATAAATTCAGGAAAGTTGAGTCATCTTGATTGGTGGCTGCTGCAAAAGAGAATGAATATTTAAACTCTAAATCTTTTCATGGAGAACAACAATTGTCAATCATTATTCTTTTCTGAAAACCACGCTGTTTGCCAAATGTTTCTACTCTGCTCTTCCAGACTGACAATTGCTGTGAATAAAATATGGTCTGAAGTGTCCTGGAGCAGTTACTACAGTTTCCACATTGCTTCACTAGCCGGTCTTGCTGGATGGGGGACAATCCCACTGTTGTGAAGAACTGGAGAGGCAACTGGAAGTCTTGCAAACTTCCTTTTAGCTTCCTCTAACAGATATTAGTGTCTGATTTTAGAAAAAATATTGCTTCCTCTGTCATATTAGGTTAACTTCTTTGTAGAAGAAATTCTGTCCTATATTAAACAAGCTAAATATTTAAACCATTCTTGCTGCTATGATGGTTAGATTTGATCAGCATGTTTTTTTTCCCTTTTGGACTATACAGCCATGTAAGTATGTTCCTTATACCTTTTCCCTGCAGAAGTCTGACTGGCATCTGCAGTGGCTTGGCATCTCAATATCTCAACAAACATTTATTAACTTTTAATTTTCCTTTCCCTCAAAGTTTGATCTGTGTATTTCTCAGCTTTCCTATTCCTTCTTTATCATCCACTGTATCTAGAGCTACTTTACTCTTAGTGTCATGGTCAATGTGCCTACAATAATAGAGTGTCTCTGACAGCACAGTAATGAGAGCTGATGAACTCCAAGAGTCACCACCGCCATCAGTTTGGGAAATGAATATAGAGAAGGTGTGCCTAATTAATTTGTGCTTAAAGTTATGGCTAGTGTTTTCAGAGATCTCTCAATATTTTGCATGAACAGCTTGAGACATCTCTAAGTCTTGCTTTCAGATTTGCTGAAACCACCTGATGAAAAACAAGACACTTTAAAATGTCATAATCATTGCCTGCCCAGAAATTACTCTTGCAAATCCTCCATCCAGAGATCTTTGGGAACTACCTATTAAAGTACATTACAGCTGAGTGTACAAGGCATTTTCTTGTTCAGTATTTGGAACTGTTCCTTGTTCAAGAGAAGGAGCTACAGGCAGTGCTGAGTTCTCAAATGGTTTGCTGGTAGAAACCACCTGTTCAGTCCCTTTACCCCTAGCCCTGAGCTACCCTTGACAGCTCATTACACATTTTAATTGTAGATTCACTGACATGCTATTGCATGTGCCAAAGTACCAAATTAAAACTCCAGTGCAGACTTCATGCTCAGGCCCTTCTGGTTAACAGGATAATAGTCTGTACCACAAAGAGTTTCTGGGAGTGAGGGAAACAACCTGGGATTTTAAAAAAATCATTGCGAGATGGAAGGAGGTACTTAAGCAACAATGCCATGAAAGGCACTATAGAGATGAATATTTCTACCAGTATGTGAGGGAATATAACTTGAATCTAACATGAAATATGCAGAGAATCAGTTTCCTGTGCAGTCCTGCCAGCTGTAACTGGGTGTGAATAATCGTTTTTGTGGACTAGCTTTTAAGTGCAAAGAGAAAATTGTCCTTGTTGCAGTTTGAGAACAGAAGCAGGAAGAGGCTGCCTACTCTTCTGCTTATTTCAACTGCAAAACTACTCAAAAGCATCTGAAAATATGTTATCTAATAGTTAGAAAGACTTTTATGAAATAAATGAAACTTATAGATTAATTTAGTATTCATTTAAAAGAAAAACATTCAAGATGACTTTAAAAAACACCCACATTAATGTGGAGGAAATTCTGGACTCTTCCAGCCAGAAGAAAACTGATGAAAGGGAGATTTGGGAGATGAGAAGTTCTGTGGTGTTTGTAATATTTTAGGATGGTATTTTGGGGTGACTGTATTAACTTAAGTGAACACAAGGCAGGGAATAAATTGCAGAGAAATTAACTGGTAAAAATATTACATAGAAATAGGTCAGGAAAAGGAGGCAGAAGAAAAGAATAACTGGACAAAAGAAGGTTGTGCAGATTTAGGATAGTTTTCAAAAGTGTATGGGAGCAAGGCACTAGCAGTATTTTTAGAAAAACCTGTTTAATTATACCATTCCTAGCAGAAGACTCTGTTTTCAACAATTTGCCTGATCCTGCTGACTCAAATCTTTTCCCTCTACTTTCCATCTAAACTCTCAAAGAACCTACTGCTGTGAAGCTGGCAAGGAAATTGTGGCTAGTTATTTTAATAAATGTATTTTCACTGCAATGCGTGCTGCCAGAAAGAGTCTCCAGCACTGATTGATTTCCTTTATTTCTTAAGTGCCTAATTATTGAAGAAATCTTTTTAGGTCTTTGCATGGTTTTGTTTGTGGCCACGTTTCAATGTTTCTACACTCATTCCCAGGAGCTACACCCTCTGAAATCCATTTACCATTTCGAGAAGAGGGAAAATCTGAAGTGAAGTTGTTCTGTTGATCACCTTGAGGCAATTTTAATAATAAATGACTTAGCATGCTATGGTTCAGATAGTAATTAGAATAAACAAACTAAGTTAATGTAAAAAATTTAGCTGTATAAACTCTCTGAATTACTTTGGGTAATAGTAAACTGTGATTCAATTTTAAAAAAAAAAGGTTTCTTATGTACAGTACTAAATGAAGATAAGATGTATTTAAATGAAGAGGCTCCCTGAATGTTAGTCAAGGTAGAAAAATCTGGATTTACAGCAGGAGATGTTTAGAAGTCCCAATGCCCCTGTAACATCCTGAGGAATGGGAAAGAAGCCCAGGACAAGGACAGTTACCCCTGCTACTCTGAAGACTGGATGCTCTTTGTCTAAGGTCAACGTAGGCAAAGGCTTCTGTGTAAAATGTATTTGAGTTTCTAGCTTTCTGTATTATGTGCATAACCACTTTGTCTGATAAAGATATTCTCGTTCTGATAATTAATTTGTACATATTAAAATTAAGTCATGTGCAGGCCACTCCAGATGGTGTAGTGTGAGCATCACATCTAAGGATTACATCTGGCCGTTAGTACACTGACTTCTACTTTTCTGGTTGTTTGTCTTCGTGTTCATGTCACTTGCAACCTGCACCTAACATACTAATTTGAACCACCAACTGCTGTACCATGAGTTCCCTGACTTACTCTAGCAGTCGTTGGATACAGTCACTCTGTGGACTAAGACTGAAGGGTGATCACGTTTTGACAGCATAAGTGACTCTGACTATGAGGTGTATGTTGTAGCATACACATTCTTCTCTGGATTAATAAACCACTTCTACCAAATGAAAAAAAATCTTTATAAATAATTTTATCAATAAATATGGAAGTGGATAATTTTGTAAGTTGGATATCAGAGGCTGAAGGAAATCTTTAATGACACATATTTTAAACCACGGCCTCTTTCAACCAAATAAACCATTTTTTCAGTGCCTTTTTGGTAAACATGTAATAGAAGCAGTACAATTTATAACCATTTACGTGTAAAGGCTATGCTGCTTGAACAGACAAATATTTCTTTCCTTAAGTTGTAGACATTTTTAATGATTTATTTTATGGTCTAACCCCCTGAGTGATTATCAGCTCATCTCCCCATCAATCATTATTTACCCATCACTCTCTTCTAGCTTCATTTACATGTCCTAGCTACACTTTTTTATTACTGAGACCTTCAGTTTTTGGATTGCTATCTCTTTATCAGGGAGTTGGTTTTAATGGAAAAGAATAAAATAGAGTAGGTCTTTAATCTTCCTCAGAAATTTAAGCTGAATCAATTTATTTGTAAAAAATTCAGGTAGTTGGATAAATATTAGTTCATTCAGCTGTTACTAAACTCTCTGGTTTGTTCTGACATCGAAAGCAAAAGCATTGAATGACAGCGATTTTATTTTTTTCCCTGATTTGACTAAGTGCAGATGAAACTGAAAAAACACTCCATCCTAATTCCCAATTTCTAACTCACTAGTCCTCTGACTTTCTCTCAGACAAAGTTGTGAGGTATTCTGTCACATCATGGGCATATCTCAGTTCATGTTTGAAGTTGACTGGCTGGTGGTTCAACTTCATAGTGAGATAAATAAGCAAGGCTATACCCTACAATAGTCAAACCAATCCATTTGTTCAACTTAGCCTGTGGCCAGGCTTGTGTGCCCACTCTGCATAGCATTTCCTGTTGTCACTGTTGGAGCTAGAATGCAGGGCTAGATGGACCTACCAGGCTGACCCTGCAGGACAGCACATTTTATCTGTTTTGAGGTATTGGGATTTAAGACTGAAGAGAGTGACAGGAATGATCACAGGTCTACAAAGGTGGACTGCTGACAGTGAAATAACTGGCATTGCATCACCCACAAAAATGAAGACTGCACAGAGAAGGGAAAAACATGGTAATAGTCTTCAAAGATGCACCTCACTACAGAGAAAAAAAAAAAAAGGATAATCTCTTCAGGATGACTGGCAGCCCCATTTTTGTGAAAGCATGAGTGCTTGGTATGGGGTGAATTGATCTAGTAGTACAGGGCTGCTGAGAGCAGCTACGTAACACCAGCTATTGCAGACTAGTTTAGAACAGGGAATGCAGCAGTACAGCAAGGACAGCACAGGCATAGCTGTAGAGATGTCTGAGCAGTTAAAAATGTAGAGTGGTTAGTTGTCCTTAGCCCAGTTATTCCCTAAGTCCACTCCAAGAGGTCAGGGTATGTTGAAGTACATCTGAAGTGTTTCTACACCAATGCACATAGCATGAGGAAGACGCAAGTAGAGCTAGAAGTCCTGGCTCAGTCCCAGAGGTATGACATCATTGGCTTAAGTAAAACCTGGTGGGAAGAATCCTGTGACTGGTGTGTGGCAATGGATGGTTATAGGCTCTTCAGAAAAGACAGGCAGGGCAGGAGAGGTAGAAGGATGCCGCTGTATGTAACGGAGGGGCTGGACTTCACGGAGCTGTCAGTTGGCGATGACATCATTGAGAGTCTCTGGGTAAGGCATAGGGGACAAACTAATAAAGAGGATGTTGTAGTGTGAGTTTACTATAGATCAGCTGGCCAGAACAATTACATTGATGAGTTATTCTTCAAGGAACTAAGAAACACCTTATCGGGGACTTCAGCTTGCCACTTGATAACTGGGAACACCACACAGCTAATACAAACAGGTCCAGGAGGTTCCTAAAGCAACTGTATGATACATTCCTTGTTCAGGTATTAAGGGAGCCAAGGAGGAAAGGTGACCTCCTAGATCTGTTGCTTGTGAACAAAGAAGGTCTCCTGGGGCAGGTGGTGGTAAGTGACTGTCTTTGCTCCAGTCAACATGAAGTAGTGGAATTTAAAATCACAGAATCACAGAATCACAAGGTTGGAAAAGAACTTTAAGATCATCAAGTCCAACCATTCCCGTACTATGCTAAACCAGATCCATAAGTGCCTGATCTACCCTTTTTTTAAACACATCCGGGGAAAGTGACTCAACCCCCTCCCTGGGCAGCCTGTTCCAGACCCTGACAACTCATTCAGTAAAATTGTTTTCCTAACATCTAATATGAACCTGCCCTGGCACAGCTTCATGCCATGTCCCCTTGTCCTGTCTCCTGTCACCTGGCTGAAGAGACCCTCGCCCGCCTCTCTACACCTTCCTTTCAGGTAACTGTAGGCAGTGGTCTCCCCTCAGCCTTCTCTTCTCCAGGCTAAACATCCCCATCTCCCTCAGCCACTCCTCATATGATTTGCCCTCCAGCCCCTTCTCCGCCTAACAGCTCTCCAGCCAGTCTCCCCCAAGCCTGTAGCACTGCATGGGGTTGTTATGTCCCATATGCAGGATTCTACACTTGGCATTATTAAACCTCATCCTTGGTGAGAGGAGTAAAACTGCCTCCAAATCTTCAGCACTAGATATGGGGTGAGTAGGTTTTGGGTTGCTCAGGGAACTGTTTGGTAAGGTCCCCTTGGGAAACTGCTTTTGAAAGCTTTGGGGTCCATTAATGCTGGTTGCTTCTTAAGTACCATCTTCTAAAAGCATGGGAATGGGCAATTCCAAAACATTAGAAATCAAGCAGGTGGGGCAGGAGGCTGGCTTGACTGAACAGAGACCTTCTTCTAGAGCTTAGGCAGAAAAAGAAAGTGCATGGCAAATGGAAGCAAGGTCAGGTAGTGTGGGAACATTACAGGGATGCTGTTAACAACTGTAGGGAGAAAATTTGTGCGGCAAAAACTCAGAGCTGAGGCTGGCCAATTCTGTGGCAGACAATAAAAAGGTGTTTTTCAAATATATTAACAACAAGAGGAGTACCAGAGAGAACATTGGTCCATTACTTTATGAGAACAGTCACCTTACTAAAAGGGACATAAATAAAGCAGTGATGTTTAATGCCTTTTTTGCAGTAGCAGGCATTTGGTCTACTATTTTCCTTCAGTTCTATGGCATTCCTGCAGCAGAATGGATGCTGAGATGGAAGCTTTTTTGTTTTGGCTGTTTTAGCTGCCTAGGAGTGATGCCTTGAAAGCTCAGGTATCTCCATGGAAGTGGTTTCTGTATCACTGAGGTAGAAGGATTGCACTGGATCTGGCTGGAGTGGAGTTAATTTTCTTCCTAAGATCCCATATAATGTCCTGTTTTGGATTTGTGAAAAAAATATTACTGACAAAATAACAATGCTCTGTCTGTTGCTTGTTCTTGGTCTGCACTTGCACAGTGTCAAGGCTTTTTCTATTTCACATTCTGATCTCCCCCAGCAAGTAGGCTATGGTTGGGCAAGTGGTTGGGAGCAGACACAGCCTGGCAGCTGACCCAGATTGACAGAAGGTGTATTTCATGCTGTATAAATCATGTTCATCAATAAAAGTTGGGGGTGGGTGGGTGTGTGTGTGGACCTTTCCAAGGTAACTGTTGCTCAAGGACTGACTGGGCATTGATTTGCTTGTGAGAGGTGGTGATTGTTTTTGCATCAAACAACAACTTTCTGGCTTGTTTTTCTCTTCCTTCATTTATTAAAATGTCTTGGTCTCAACACACAAGTTTTTCTTGGTTTGTCCCTTCAGATTCTCTTGTCTACCCTGCTGGGGCTGGGGAAGAGTGAATAAGCCACTGTGTGGGTGCTTAGTTGCTGGACAGGGTCAATCCATCATAGGTATGAGGACAATCCGGTTCAAGGATGATGTGGTGCTGCTTTTGAAGGATGTATAATAGCACAAAACATGGCTGATCTCAGATGGAGCATGGCTGGGAAAAAATTTGGCTGTTGATGCTCTACACTGCAGTATGCAATGGGTATCCAACCTTGTGTATGGTGTGCTGGGTGAAGTCAAGAGAGAAAAATCTTTCAAAACCCTTGATAAAACCTACCTGACTGAAGAAAACAGAAAAATTACATGACCCTCCCTTCAAAACCCAAACCTGTGTCATATAATTCTGATACAAATTTTGAATACATACATTGTTTGACTTGCCTGTTGAAACTAGGATTTATGTAAGACTCTCTGAGTCAGCTGAGCTATAGATAGAAGTGTTGCATCTTGGGGAAAAAAATAATTTGTCTTCCTGTCTGAGAAGGGCTATGAACATCTGTGGGCTGAAAACATATTCCCAGACAGTATGAAATATTAATTGCTTGTCTAAGAAGACCTGTTTTATTTCTGTGCCAGGTCTGCATAGCAGAGAGTGTTAGAGTGAACTTCAGAGCCATTCCCACTAGGACTTGTTGATTTGGGTTTGTTTTTCTATTTGAGAGTTTATACAATGTCAGAGTGACCCTGAACAGTGTGTACTAGCAGGTGTTTGTGTAAGATTGCATGAAATGAACATAAATGCTGTGAAATTTCTGAATAATTGCTGCCTAAATGAGTAAAACTGCCTGCCTGAATTGCTTCTCACAGTTAGAATGGGAAGAAAACTTCAGGGAACATCAGGAAAAAGAATTAAATCAGCTATTAACATCATGAAATGCGCACATAAATCTTACTGGGAATTTCCAAATACGCAGATGAGTCATTGGAGGTATTGCTGTTTCCAAATCTCACAGTTTCCTGGATGCAAGGGGCCCCACCCTCAGTTTCTTCCAAGGAGTTGGGCAGACCAGCAGAGCACGATCAATAATTCAGATGTGTGAGACTCTACCTGCTGCATGGACTTCCTCCAAAGAGAGATGAGTAATTATAATACATTCATCACCTCTTTTAAAGAGAAAGATCCTTCCCTCCTAAACATCAAGAACAGAATTGCGTACCTGATCAGAATGTTAAGAGAGGAAACAGCAGTGCCATACATCCATGTTACATGTACACGTTTATGTTAATGCACCAGCATTCTCAGTTATTTTTATTCATTGTTTATAAATTAGGATGTTCACAATTCCACAGAGATAAGAGGCTGTTGTCATATATGGTTTTTGCATTAATGTATAAAATTCCTCATAACTTGAGGCTCTGTCTTTGAAATTCCAGAACTCAGTGATTTCCAGCAGTGAAGTAAATGCCAACTGGTAGAATTTTTGGATAACATGTGGAGGATGTGGAGCAATGACAGATGAGGAACCGAAAATATCTTTGATGGGGGATAAAAATGTGTTTCCTTGTACTAAGGTCACTGTTATCCTGGAGTTCACACTTGTTGTCCCAAACTCACCATGACCATATGCAGACATTATTACAAAATTATTGGTAGACAATGATGATACCAGTTTTACTTGTTCAGGCTCTTTTCAGCTTTGGTTTCACTGTACAGTAGGCATTACCTGGTAGCCAGAATCCATCCCATCACCCTCAGCCAGAGTAGGGCAGGCTGCAGACAATTTTTTTCAGGCTGGGCAGACTACTAGATGTGAATTAGACTCCCTGAACTAGACAACTAACCCGAGAAAATGTTTTCTCCTTGTTGTCTATCTGTACTGTTGCACAGAATAAAACTTTTTTTCCTCTTCTCCCTCCCTTTGTGTCTGGCAGTGTCAGTTATGAAATTCCTTCTGGCAGTAGGGATTTTCTGAAGGATGAATTGTTTTCTCTATCTGCCTCTGTTCTGCTGTCACACAGCCGTGCTCTGGGAAGAAAACGCGAAGGTCATGCTGCAGGCGCCTGTGACTCAGTGCTCACCTTGGTCAGTTTAAACATGCAGTTGTCATTGGAGAACACAGTCTGTAAGCTGCATGGCCAACACACTTCATACTCTTCAATGTTACTAAATGCTGCTGGCTTCTTGGCCAACACTGATACAGTTTTGTTGTTGTGTTGGAAAGATCTGCTTTCTGTGTCTGTATCTGCTGTCTTCTGCATCAGTGAAAATTTTCTTGGTTGGGTTCTCTCCCTTTCCTCATGAGCTGCCCAAAGCTGGGGCACCTGCTCATAACATCTAGATGTTTCTTGGTTCTGAAAAGTGCAAAGGGGGTACCTTGTCCCTCGTCTAATGTTAGCAGCTGGTAGTTGATTTGCTGATTGAAAATCTTTGCAGTGGTTACATGCAAGCTCTACTGATGGCATTAAAAGAAGTTCCCTACCACTTCCACTAACCTAACCCAGATGCAGTTCACTTTAATTGAATCTGGCACATTGACAATGCAAGTTTTTTCCTTGTCTTCTCTGTTTTCACCTTTCTGTGGCTATTCTTTCCTTCACTTTCTTTTCTTTGTCACTGACATTTGTTTAGAATTTACTTTTCAGATACATACTTATCTAAAATTACGCTACAAAATATTATATCTACTTACCTTCCAACTGTGCAGAACCTGTGTTTTTATGAACAGATACAGAAAATCTAATACATTTTTATTCAAAAAGATGTTAAGTGGACTAGAGAGGCCATTAGTTCAAAGAGCCTGCAATATGTTCATGTTTTGAATGATAGATAAGACCTTTGAAATGAAATGTGATCACAATCTTTTTATGGAAGGACTTGCTTAAAGCTTGTTCTGAAATTAAGTCCCATGTGATAGCTGCATTATGGAT
The DNA here is from genome assembly GCA_020800305.1 of Porphyrio hochstetteri. Lineage (NCBI taxonomy): Eukaryota > Metazoa > Chordata > Aves > Gruiformes > Rallidae > Porphyrio > Porphyrio hochstetteri. The sequence goes on along the minus strand of CM036938.1, from coordinate 14,809,196 downwards.
TTCTTATGATTTATGATTAAGCTGCAGTATTATATGATTCTTTGGTTGTGTGAAATATTCCATTTTCTATTTTTTAGCCAAGAGACAATACTGAGTGCAGCGGGTAAGTGGGGTGTTGCAGGAATGAGGGGACATGTATTTTTAAAAGTGCTATTTTTCTATTGTTGTGTATACTCTACTATAGTGAAAAGTAAAGTCACATTTGTGACTTACCTGTCTCAGTATGTGGTAAGTTAAAAAAAACGGAGCCATTCCGTTATATGGAATCTGGAGGGAGATGTGTATGTATGCAGGACTTCCCCTGTGGATGGATGCCTGAAACAGGGAATTACTGATGCCTCAGCACTTCGCTGATACTTGCACAAGGCTGGAGCACAGAGCACAGCTGTGCTGACCAGCTTTACGCAGCAGAGATCTCATCCCTCTCAGTGGTGCAGGGTGGAAAAGTTTGCACCCAGAAATGAATCTGAAACTTCAGAGACCCAAGCAGGTGCCCCAAAATAGGTTTTTGCTTACAGTACTCAGGAGCGGGGCAAGCTTTAGAAAACCCATAGTATAAGCTATAAGCAGTTGCATTGATGGACTCTGATTGACAAATCATTGCTGATTGTTGTGTAAAACTTCACAGGAATGAGTATCATTGCAATGGGTTCTTGCTAGGTAAAAAACAATTTTGTTTGGCTTTGCACACTTCGTACACCTTGATTTATGACAAATGCCATCCAAGGGATTATTTTCCTTTCTAGAAGGATATGCACCTATGCCATAAATGGCTAATTCTTTTTTCAGAGCAGAAGACCATTCTGCACTGTAAAAATCTCCTTCCTCCCAGTTGTCAAAATAAAAGCAAAATAAATACAAGAAAAACAAAGCTTTTTTCCTCCACTTTCCCACTTGGCAAGTTCGCCTTTCTAATATCTGATGGGAGAGTGAGATTCTCATATGCAGCTGTCTGAATCAGTAAAATCTTGTTGCAGATAAATCATCTTGCTATCAAGGTTTAAACATCTTAAAGTGTAAATAATCAAGCCAGTGTTCATGTTTTTAATGCCCTGGAAATTGCTGTGGGTTTTTTTTTTTTCCCCATGCGTGTTTAGTTTCCAGTTTCATTGTAATAAATTGCATTATTTTTAGGTATCTTATGGTCATTTAAACATTTAGATTATTAACTTTCGGTATTTGTAGGTTGCTGTTATTACCTTTTGATACCCATGTGGTTGATTTTTAAAGTGTTTCTTGAACTTTAGGCTGATTTAATTTTTCTCAAGAAGAAACAGAATATAAATATTTTGTCAGCAGAGCTGCAGAAAGGTATGTACATGGAAGAGATTCTTATTGTTGAGTAGCTTAAAATAATAGTAATAAACATGACAGCAACATAATACTATTCGTAAGGGCTTACCATTTATAGTGAGGACAGCTGTGATAATTTAAAATTCTATGGCTGAGATAAGAACGAGCCTTTGATGGTGATGTGAGTGTGGAAGTTTGAATGTCTTAAGTTTTTTTGTGTGGAAAATTTGCTGTTTGTTGATTAGACTAATTCAGTGAGCACAAACCTGTGGTGCATTATATGACATGTACTAACCCCCATTTTATGTTTAATCTGCTGTCAGGGTGAGCCCCTTGCAGCACAGGATGGGGAGGAAGAGACAGAAGGGACAACTGGGGACTGCACCTCTGCTTTGGGAACATTCCTTGCTTTGCTGCCCAAAAAATGTGTTCAGAATCTCTTTTGACCTCACATGGTTCCATGCAGGAGCCTACCTCCACCCCAAAGTAGCTATAATCAGGGTTTGGTCAGATCTGAGGTTGTACTGGGAGCAGGGAGAGCTACTGTGTTGCTGTTGGCCTCCCTTTTCCTCTCAGACATGTTTGTTTAGTTAGCAATCGCTTCAGCATGAGCTCCTCACAGCTGCCTAACATTTATGGTAGGAGAAATCCAAGACTGCTTCCTTTTCCTTAAATTTAAGATCAAATATCACAACTCAGGAGCCTCTTGATATAATATGGAACTCTTTCTTATGAAGACAGCTTTGTTTTCCTTTCTCTTTGACAGCACTATCTTCTCTTGGGAAGGACTAAGCTCTTTGTTTTACCTCAGCCTTCAGAGCTTTTTGCTGTGTTGAAAGATTACTTAGACTTTGAACTATGACAAAGTCTCAAAACATCAACTTGCTGACCACCTAGCCAGAGGGAGGTGAGGCATTATCAGTGAACCTCCAACACTTAACTTTCCATTATGAGTGCACTTTTCACTTGGTGTTTTGGAAAAGCAGCAGCAGAACACAGTTATCTCTCTCTGTGTCATCCTTTATTTTACACCTTGACCATATCTCCTTTTATAATTCTCCCTCCATATAAACTTGCTTATCTCTAACATCCCCTCAAGATACTGCATCAAGCTTGCTGCACTTCCAGGAATATTTGTATTTTTGCCCTCCTTTTTGTTCATAGTGAGAAAGTAAACCAAGGTGGAATAGAGTATGTTAGAAAAATATTAATATAAAGGTGATACATTCTGTGTTTATAAACATAATTTTATTATGAACATAATTTTAAGTGTTTATTTACCTGTGATGAATTTGACTACATTTTAACGTGCCACCCTTCAGATCACAATGGAAGTATGAGAAAAGTAGAGCCAAATGTTTCAGATGCTCATGCATAAAGATGAAACCACTTAAATCACTGCTTGGATAAGGAACTTCATAACCCCAGCTTCCACCAAAGTCAGATCACGCAGTCAAGTTAGTCATTTGTTACTTGTACACAGGGTCACCAGGGGCAGGAAAATTGTTTTTCTTTACACCAAAACAGGTACAAAACAGGTACAGTTGTATAAATGTGTCTCTCTGAAAATACAGCAACAAGTGACTTTAATGAGAACAAAGACATCTGCCTTCTTGGAAAGTAAGATCCTCTATGTGTGTTTCTGCCTAAATTTGGACACATCAGGAGGCTAACTCAGGGACACAATATTGCAGACTCTTGCCAAGTTTCCTATGTGTCCTTCAGTAAGCTGAATGAAGAAAATAATCCTGAATAAATAGTATATTTCCCAGGGCAAAGCTATTTCCTTAAGATTACTCATACAGCCTGGCACAATTTGTCTAGGTGAAGAAGACTAACCATCTTCTTATTTCCTCCTCTTACCAATAAGACTAGTAACAGCACTTAAAATGACCCTTACTCAGAAAGAAGAATCATGGAACCTTTTTTGGTTGGAAAAGACCTTTAAGATCATTAAGTCTAACTGTTAAACTAACTCTGCCAAGTCCAACCACTAAACCATGTCACTAAGTACTACACTTACATCTTTTAAATACAGAATCACACAGAATCACAGAATCACAAGGTTGGAAAAGACCTTTGAAGGTCATCAAGCCAAACCATTCTCATCCTAAACTAAACCATATCCATAAGTACCTCATCCACCCTGTTTTTAAACACATCCAGGGAAGGTGACTCAACCCCCTCCCTGGGCAGCCTGTTCCAGGCCCTCACAACTCTTTCAGTAAAAAATTTTTTTCTAATGTCCAATCTAAACCTGCCCTGGAACAGCTTCATGCCATTCCCCCTTGTCCTATCACCTGTCACCTGGCTGAAGAGACCATCACCTATCTCTCTACAACCTCCCTTCAGGTAGTTGTAGGCGGTGATAAGGTCTCCCCTCAGCCTCCTCTTCTCTAAGCTAAACAGCCCCAGCTCCCTCAGCCCTTCCTCATAGGATTTGCCCTCCAGCCCCTTCCCCAGCCTGGTTGCCCTTCTCTGAACTCGCTCCAGGACCTCCATGTCCTTCTCATGGTGAGGAGCCCAGAACTGGACACAGTACTCGAGGTGTGGCCTCACCAATGCTGACTACAGGGGCACAATCACCTCCCTAGACCTACTGGCCACACTGTTATTGATACAAGCTAGGATGTCATTTGCCTTCTTGGCTGCCTGGGCACACTGCTGGCTCATATTCAGTCTGCAGTCAACCAACACCCCCAGGTCCTTCTCTGCCTGACAGCCAGTCCCCCCCAAGCCTGTAGCGCTGCATGGGGTTATTATGTCCCATGTGTAGCACTCTACACTTGGCCTTGTTAAACTTCATCCCATTGGTCTCAGCCCATGGGTCCAGTCTGTTCAGATCCCTCTGAAGAGCCTCCCTACCCTCGGGCAGATCAACACTTCCTCCTAGTTTAGTGTCATCTGCAAACTTAGTGAGGGAGCATTCAATCCCTTCATCGAGATCAGTGATAATGATATTGAACAAGACTGGACCCAGGACTGAGCCCTGGTGACTCAACCACTTATTTTGACTGGCAGCCTGTTCCAATGACTGACAACCCTTTTAGTTAAGAATGAGGCAGCCCAGGAGGGCATATAAACAGGCTTGTCAGCAAACCCAATTGCCACAGTAAGGCTTAGAAGGTGAGGTTTGCTCTTTAGCAAGGGGTGAAGTGTGCAGTGGCAGCAGAGTTGTTGCAGAGAAGCAATCATCTTGGAGGGATGTTTTTGGTGGCCACCAAGAGAAGATAGAGCTGGACCAAGCTTGACTGCTCCCCTCATGAATATCAGCACAATGCTTCACTAAAGGAAGACATGGAACAGGTTGCCCAGAGAGGTAGTGGAGGCCTCATCCCTGACAATATTCAAGGTCAGGCTTGATGGGGCTCTGAGCGACCTGATCTAGTTAAAGTTGTCCCTGATTACTGCAGGGGGTTGGACAAGATGATCTTTAAAGGTCCCTTCCAAAATCACACGTTCTCTCATTCTCTGATTCTCTGATTGTCCACTAGCTTAATACTCAAAGCATAAACAGATCAAGGAGCATGGTGTATTTTGCTGATGACAGCCATTTATTACAGGCTGGCCAGTGGATATAGATAAATTGGGTGAGGTTGAGTCAGAAGCGGTGAGTCCACTCCAATCCATATCAGGCGCCTGCAGATGAAACAAATTCATACAAATTGTGCCCACATAGATGGTCTGTACATTGCAGTTTTAATGTGATTAATGGTCTCTGTTATATAAAAACTAGAGCAGATGAAGGAGTGAAATACAGTTGATTATTAAACAGTTCAGTCCAAGGTCAAAGCTGAGACAAACAGAAAGAGAATTAAGCACCATTTGATAGACCACAGCAAAACCTGTTCTGACTTCTTGAAAGCCAGTTCTGTCAATTAGCAGGTACTATGTGTTCATCTCTCAGAAAGTATGTTGGGAGATTGCAATAATAGCCTTGAGTGACTTCAGAGAAGTGTATCCCATACACTGGATGAGTTCAAAGAGTCAATGATTTTTCTCATGAAGACAAAAATCCATGTTCTGATTCTATAGATTGTCCTAACTGATGGGGGGGCATGTGGAGGGGAGGTGGGGGTGGGGAGGAGAAGGATATCAAAGCTGCAATGCAAGAAAATTGGCTTTATTCATTATTTAGTAGCCAAAATCAGATTTGAAGAAGAAACTATATATAGTCCTTAATTGTTACATGATAATGCATCAAAATATCTTCCTCTGGGGCTGAAATGCTCCACATCAGTGTATCAAAAGTATCCTGGCCAAATTTCCAGAAAGTTTTTATGTTATCTCAGCAATGGAAACTAAGGAAACTTATATTTGGTGGACAGAATTTCCACATAATTTATTTGACTAGGTATCGACCAGAAGCACTCAAAACCAACAAATAAGCCTACATGGATTTTAGGACCTTGATCTGATCTCCCATTAGAGATGTAGGTTCAAGTTACCTGTCTTGGACACAGTGAAGAGGACTGAGTTGCTCTCCAATTAAATGAGTGAAGAAAAGTCTTGAATGGCCATCATGCACACTCTAAGCATCCCTCTTAGGGAGACATGACATGGTTGTACTTTGTGACAAAATGTTCAAAACATTTTATTTTATTCTTGCATTAAATAAAGAGCATACTGATTTTCAAATTTTAAAAGCCAGTGTCCATGTACATTCTTCCTTCTTCATCTTCAGTAAACAAACTTCAATCATTGTGGCATTTTCCCTGTTTCAAATTAAATGTCAGACTAATAATTAGTTTGTGTTTGGCAATGCCCTTCTGATAAAATGTGAGAGTACATTTTTAATGTTAGAATTTTAATCTTTATGGGTTCTTTTTGTCACTGATTTACTTAATCACAACAGGCTCCAATAAATGTAATAAATGATAACCTTTATTATGGGTCTGAACAACAGAAAACTTCTGAATCTTTTGAACTGATGGTCAAAGTTGTTTTTAGATCTGCACAAACAACTTTCCTTACTGGTAAAACATTTCCTAGGCAAAACAGTCATAACTGTTATCTGGTCATAATTAAAAGCTTTATTTTCTATAGAAAAAGTGCAAATTTTATCAGAATTGTTTGATAAGCAAGGATACGGTAATGTAGTAGGAAAAATAATGGCCATAATATTGAGACTTGTCTTTGTTGGTTGTCAGTGAAAGCATGTTCTCCAGTCACTTCTACTTAGGTGTCACCAACACTGTAACGCTCCAAATTTGCTGGTGACACATACAGCAGTCTATTACAGGAGAACCACATTGAAACAGAAGCAGAATTTCTACAGAAGTATTTCACCTGCCCAGTCTGGGTCTTTCCAAGTGTGGAAATGAGGTGCAAGTTAATACTCAGAGGGGGAAAGAGATCAGAGGTCTATTCTGCACTTGTAGGTGCAGACCTGTGAATAGAGCAGTAAACTAACTTTCTAGGATTTCCAACTCTTCCACAGATGTGGAACTACACAGTTGAGATCATATAATTGCTTCAAGTAATCTAAGTTACCTGGCACATTTTGGAGAAGAACTATGTTGAAATAATGTGTCAATTCATAAACTCTGGACTGTGGGAGAAATGGCATTTCACAGAGCAGTGAGGCATTTTCCTCTTCTTTCCGGCAGCAGCATGGCTGTCATTACCATGTCCTTCCCCTGAAACCGTAGTATGTCTCACTTAGAAAGGGACTGCTGAGCTACAAAAAGCACAGAGGTGAATGAAAATGGGAGACTCTGGGGTATATTGATCTCTGGGGAAAGATTAGAGATCAAAAATTCGAAAAGTAGAGATGCCTTTTAGGTCTACCCGCAACAGAGGTGATCAGGTGCCTCCAGCCACGTTTGCCAGCCCAGGAATTCATGTCCCCATTTGTCTCTGCATCACAACTTGCAGACACACACTGATACAGTCATGTATCTATATCACATGTGAACTTCACAAAACATGTATTTCCTTAGGGAAAGTTAACTCTACAAAAATAAAAGGATAAGCACTGGTGATGAGGAATGGTTATTTATAAAAATAAAAGGAAAAAATATTAGCTCAGGGTGAACAGAAGCCCAGACAAGATAATGTATGATGAGTATGTCCCCTAAAAACCCCTGTGAACTCTCTATTTCTTGAAACACTGAAGCATTCTCCAGATAAATTACAAAGAAGTAGTACCATTGAGAGTAATCCCTGGTGTGAAAGGAGATGGAACAAATGACCCTTCCTTTCTATTTCTTGCTTACCTAAGTTATGTACTGTGCTTCTCCCCTGTGTAATTCAGATAAGCTCAGTACTGAAACTTACATCCCTTTGTAAAGCTGTTGCAGGTCTGAAGAAAATTGTCGTATGAGGGTTGGGTGGTGTGATTTATCAGAGAGAAATTGCTTTTCCTGTGTAATTGGTAAATTGTAGATAGGAGATGAAGAAAATAAAGAGGAAACAAAATGAAATGTTAAAAATCACTTCTTAAATAGAAAATTAGAAGTCTTCTTGAAAGAGAAGCAGCAGGTGAGACTGTCAAAGAGAGGGTTAGAGTACTAGAATCATCTCTGCATATTGTTTGTTTGTTTTACCCCAGAATGAATATATTACTCTTCCTAATCTTCTTGTCATAGAGAGTGGATTAAAAATTGTCAGGAAAAATGAAACCCCACATTTCCATATATTAACCCTGAGCTCCAGGCTTCCTTCATTTTCCCCTCCTCTATTGTTTTAGTCAAACTACATGTCCACTGTACCTGAAGTAAAACAAACTTGTGGTTTTGCTTGAAATGCATTTCATATATCCTTTTACACAGCAGGCAGTGGATCATGTAGTAATTTTGTTTCAAATCAAACCCAAATTTAAGTGGTGACTTTAGAGAAATCCCCCAGGTTGGACTGTTTATTACAGCAGGATCTTCCTTTAAAAAGTTCATTTTGGAATAAGAAATGGTGGAGCATTCACCTCACTGAAAAATGCGAAGCTACACCTCCAGAAAATATAACAAGAGGTCATTTTAAAAGTGTTGTCTGAAAAATGTATGCAGGAGGCCATTATCACCTGAACAGCTACTGTGGTGACTGTGTAGTGAAAGGGGCTGCTCCCTTATGATCTGTACCACAGTTAAAAGTGCCAGATTTGGTAGACATCCACCTCAAAAATTAAAAAAAACCCTCCAAGCAAACGAGGGATATCTTCTTTCCCTGGTCTGAGATTCTTGGTAAACCCAGAGAGAACCACATGCAGCCCTTTGGCCATGATGTGTGGTTGCACAGGGACTGTTTTGTTGGTTATGTACAGAATGTTTTTTGCTAAATGTCCTGAAACCAGAATATCCAACCATGCAGAGAAATACCTCTAACTAAGGCAAACAACTATCAACGGGGGTACAATATAAGTAGGCCGAAAACTGGACAAACTTCTGACCAAGCAGAAACAGGAATTTTTTAGCCTTGCCTTTTTCCTTTCATGATATGATCAATAAAAGAAATCAGCACAACTCTACCTTTCAGATGTCTCAGTTTACAAACATTTCTGATTAACAGTAAGGGACCAACCTAGGGAAGAAGAAAGAATATTTTTGCTAGCAAAGGCAAGAGAAAGATAATCCATTAATTAAACACGTATAAACATTGTTTATTGCAGTTCATGTAGACTGTGAGAGTCCTTTTTGATTCTATTTGGTGGGAATCTATTGCAGTTTTACAATAGCGTATTAAATAATGGAGATTTTGTTCCAATTTCTAAAATGTCCTGTTAGTTTCCATTGATTATTAGTTTTTAGCCCTACTCAAACCCATAGATTTTTTTACACCATTTGAAGATGTTCTCTAATCTTTGTCCTTTTAACTGTTGAAAGTGACATTTTCCTGCTTTAGCAGTTCTTAAAATACCAACAAAAATACTTAGATGCATTACAGTTGCCAAAGTCCCCTGGGATGAATATTTTAGAGTGAAAACTCTGCCCTTCTTAGTCACAGCTACTTCTGTGAAAAGTATCACAGAGATATGATAAAAATGCAGTGTGGCACTCACTAAGGTTCAAAAGTTGTTCTGTACTAGCACCTTTTTCCCTTAATTTTAATTTCTTTGTATTTTCTTTTACATGGCTCTTCTAATGACTCTAGAAGTGCTAGTTTTGTATGCCCCGCTGAGTTGCTGTGAGAACCTTGAAGTTTGACTTGCCTTTATTCTATGATCCAAACTTCACTTCTTTTGACAAGGTGGCATGAATATAAGGCTCACATTTCATTGTTCTATATTTCAGTATCATTTTCTAAAACCTAGAATTCTGTTTTCAAATGTGCTAGATAGAAATGAAAGCAGTAAAAGATTACATACAGCATGTGATGCATAGATACCTACTATTTGGAGAGTCAAAAACCGCATTTCAGAGCCTTGAGCAGACATCTCATAAAGGCTTCAACAACAAGAAAAATTCTTGCCTTATGATTTCTGTAAAGCTGGATACTGTGCCACTCTGTGAAGTCTACACAGATGCATTAACTGACTGTATGCTAGTGAAAAATTTTGTCACTAAGACACGTTAAATAATGTTAATTAAACACTCATTACTATTATGGAATTGGGTTGCAGTCCCTAGTAAAAAATCTTTCTGAAAATGCAACTTAGTTGGAAAACATGAATGCTTAAAGATTGGTCAATGAACATGGGTTAAAATCTGATGTACTTAGCTGTAGTAAATAGTTTTAAGTGTTTTTACTTTGATCACTGTTATTTTAATATTAGAGTCTAGTTTCAGATTTAAATTCCCCACAGTATCCATAACCAAAAAATGTACCCTTTGTAAAGAGTTGCTGATATGAAATTTCATTTTAAATCCCAATATTAAATTTTCTGCGTGTAAGTAAAATTACTGTAGTTTTTGAGTAGGAATAGACTGGCTAGTTAGGGAGAGGGAAAATTTAAGTCTTTTTTTTCTACCAAATTATAAAGGGTGCAAGGAACCCTTGCAAGGCTTGTAAGGCTGATGGGAAAGAAAAAAAAAAAGTGAGATTGAGCCAGATGGGTGGATCTGGAGCAGTAAGTGTAAGATCAGATGGGTCTGGTGTTACAAATCATTGCTGCAGATTTTTGAAGTGGTCTAGCAGCAGCAGTGGATTTGTTACAACTGCTATAGGTCACAACGTATCTTCAGCTTTCTCTAATCGTAGGCTGATAAATTCCTTTGCCTCTTAATAAATGCATGAGTCTTGTGATGCGTCCAGCTGAAACCCTAAGGAACACTTGTAAAACTGATACCCCTGTGAGCAGCTATGCAGTTGTCTCAGACCCTCATGGGACCAGCAGGACAGATTTCATTGCTTCCAAACTATTCTAAAGCACAGGGATAACTATGAAGAAGATCATCAAGTACATGGACTTGTAGACCATCATGGACTGTAGCAAACAACAGTTAAAAAATCCAACCCCCAAAAAGGAGGAGAAAAGTCTGAGATAGACCACCACACAGCAGAGGGAATGGATGTTCTTCTTTTCTGTCCAGATGTGGAGAATACAAAGAAAACCTGTGCCTCGATTTCTTTTTCCTCTTCATTCAGTAAGAGAAATCTTCCCTTTAAGCACTAAATCACTTACATTTCTTTGTGTTGCAATGGATAATGAGGAAATATTTTGACAATAACTGCAGATAGTTTTAGGGGTTGAATGTTCTACCCTAGATATTCTAGGTTTCACCTGGAATGCTTTAATTCATTGCGCAATAACATTTTAACATGTGGTCATCTTAAACAAGTCTGAACATACCAAATGCAATGAGAATATGAATTAGTGGGATAGAGGAAAAAAACTCCTGGAGATAATGAACAAAAATACTATGTCAAATTCAGAACACTAGGGAAATTGCAACTTTGGAAAAGACTTTTTTTTTTTTTACTTATGTTTAAAGTGTCCAGTAGAGTATCAAGGTGCTCAGTGTACCCAGACAAGAAAGACTATGGGCTTATGCTCTTATTTTTATTTTTTAAAAAGTAGGGGAACAGAGAAGAAAATTTAGAGTATTTCATTAAATACAGCAGGAAAAAAAATATCTGTCAGCTGCAAATATATACTGGGAAGCATTAACAATTCCACTGCACTGTTTCTTAGAAAAAGACATGTCTAAGCTACATAATTTAATTAATATTTAGGCCTAATCTGTAAAAAGAATAATTGGCTTATTTAAAAGCTGATTAGATTAATGTTATTATGGTGACAATAGAGCAGTTCTAAGCACATCCCATTTAAAAAAAAAAAAAAAGTGTTACAGTGCTTGGTGATGCTGGCATTAAGGGTGAAGTTTAATTTAGGATGTAGCAAACAGAGGGATATTTGGATCACAGAGCTATTGTGCTTTCTACGGTATGGGACTTCATCAGTATGGTAAATAGGTAGGGCACACCTGTTTAGGTACCCTGCTGCTGAACTGGCAGCCTTTATGCTAGGAGGAAAGATTTCAAAATTTCTCTTATGTGGCAGCTGAATGAGCAGACGGTTTAGGAGAACTCTGTCTGACTTTAGTTTCAGTGTGAAAGATTAGGGGCCAAGAGATTTGTGAGACCTGGCAAGTTGATGTTACTCAAAACTTAGCAGTGTTTTTCTCTAAACTATGAATTCAAATGTACAATGCAGTAATTGTGTGTGTAAAAATTGCAAGGCAGATCACCACTACTCCTTCCCAACCTAGCTGACATTAATTAGAAATTATATTTTAAGAATAAGATTAGTTATTTCTTAATGTTTACAATTATTTTTTAAATCTACCTGCACATTATATTTCTAAGATCCCCTTAAAATGATAATGCCAAAACTCTCCTATTTCCTCAGTAGCTATTATGGAATAAACAACTAAATTTTTTTTTTTTTTTTAATTGTTGAGAAAAACACCCAGTATGTTAAGAGCTGTGATAAAACTGCAGCAGTGGTGCTCCATCTCTTTTTGTGAGGAAGAAGACACCTTCTGTGAAGTGGCTCTGTGTCTGCCAGTAGCATCTGTGTGACTTTGGTTTTCTGGGTTGTGGTCAGATGGCTTTAGCATCTAGAAGAATGGCGAGTTTCCCTCATGTGGAGACACCAGTCCATGCTCTAGTTCTTCCTCTCAGTAGGAGGAATTTACAGCTTCTCAGTTTTCACTGTGGCAACTATTTTTGCAAAGCCTGTAGGAGTTTAATGACCTTCAACATCGGTGTTAGATGTGATTGAAACTGGCAACCAGGATAAGGGAGTTAATGGGAACATTTACAGATAAAGGATGATTTCATAAATCTTGTTTGCACCTGAAAACAAAGACCAGAAAGAAGCTCAGTGTACATAGGTAAAACTGAGGTATTTCATTACTTGCGGTTTTTTTCTGGGACCTGGAGGACCAACTTTTTGCGAGAAGGACTTGTCCCAGAAATGTAGAAATATCTTTTATGCTTTATGTGTTCCACACGTTTCTCTTTCCCTGAGAAAACTGTGGGATCTGTCCTTAAGTCAAGTGAAATTCATTACAAATATAAATCCACTTAAGTCTACAGGGAAAACACCCACAGCCTTTGCAGACAAGTTGAACCGACTTCTGCTATGGCTTGCTTTGAAAATAGAAATTAATCCAGTTGCCATTGCCTTAGTTAATGTTTCTCTGAAAGTGTTGGTCATGCACAAATGCCACAGCAGCACTACTGGTCATGGGAAACTGTATCTCCAAGTGATTTGTCATCAGCCACTGTTTGTTCCTGAGGGATTATTTGTGCCTCCCTCCTCCTGCTGCTGCTGTGGAGGAAGATGAGTCTGGCTTTGGGAGGTGGCTTGTAGGTGGCATGGCACAGCTCTGCAGTTCCCAGGGACACAGTCCCCTCTCAGGACACTTTAGGGTCACCTCATAGGGTTCCCTCCCTCCCTGTCCTGAGGCTTCACTCTTCCTCCTGTTGCATGTGTGAACAGGGGACCTAACAGGTAGGTGGGACACCTGTCACGTGGTGGCATTGCTCTCATCACTCTGCTCCAGCAGACTTGCAAGTGGGTTGGCCAAGTTTTTAATATTAGATGCTGGTACCAACTTTTGTATTTCTTGCCTTTGTTTAATATGTCAGTCAAGAGACAGCAATCCCACAAGGAAAGGAAGTGTTTGTTTTCCAGTTGATCAGCTACGCCTATTATGAATTGTGCTAACAAGCTACTAATTTCAGGCACTTACTTCATTTCATGGGTGCAACAGGATGGATGTTTGCAGTACTGCCACCAGTTTAAAGCGAGGAACTGCACTGATTTTATCTCTGTCTTGCTCTCAGATTTTTGTAGATGCTTTTCCAACTGGTTTTCCCAGTAGGCAAAGTCAGCTCCCTTAAGTTGAGCAGACATCTTGTGACTAGAACTGAATAAAATCAACGTTTCTTTACCTCTGTGTGTGCTGCTGTCTCGCCAGAATTCACCTTAGCTCACACAATTGCTTTTTTGTCTACATTTTCAGTCATTCAGAAAAATACTGTGGCTGGCTACTTTTTGAATAGTTGGTGTACTTTATGGCTTTGGCTAGCAAGCTCTCTTTGTGAAAACTAGCAAGTACAGTCAAAGCAAAATAAAAGGAGAAAAAGAAAGTAAATAAAAATCTGCCTATTCCAGTTTGTGCTTCAGAACTGACTTAAATCTTTCTATCCTCACCTGTTGCCAAGCACAGAAAGACTGTGCAACAGGCTGCAAGGATGCCAAAATTAATCTTTTGTTCTTTAGAAATAGCAGCACTCCATATGCTGTTACCTACCAGCATCAGCTGTAAATTCCAATGAATATCTTCCTCTTTTTATACATTTCACTTTTTATACATTTGCGATTTTTACATGCATGCATATGGATACTCTTACACAGCCAAGTACACTCACATATGCACAGAGAAAATCTATCAACAGGTCAATATCACACAAGAATTATTTCCAGTTCCCAACCCATACAACATAGAATGAATTAGTTAAATACACTCTGTGTCCTTGGACTTAAGCAGGAAGAGACAGGTTTTGTCTTCTGAGAGATGAACCTGAATTTTGCCATGCATGATTACAAAACACCAGTGTCAAAATCAATAATGGAAGCAATATGCTAAGTATTTCCTTAAACATAATGAACTGTGTACTACCTGTAGACATTTTTTCTCTCATTAAAGAAGGCCCTTAATAGAAGGGAGAAATAAATCATTAGGAGAGAAATCAGTCTGAACGGGTACTCTGATGTTGTTTATCTTTTTGATTCAAAAAGCAGTTGCTGACTATAGAAAGGCAGAGTAGGAAGCTGAATGACTCTGAACTGGCAAAAAAGATGTGCAGTACTTAATCTACACTGCAGCTGGCTGCTGACAGGTCCTTAGTAACAAAAAAATTGTAATTCCCTAGCTATCATTTCCTTCTTGAGGAAATATAGTGCAATCACTGACAATCTCTGTACCCATTTTCTCCAACTGTATGAAGGGAATAATAACCTCTCCTTTGTTTATAGGGTTTGATGAGGGACAGTTGAGCTAAAAAAGACAGATGCTTAAGAACTCAAAGTCCAAAATGCATTTCTATTTGTAAAGCAAAGCCAGAAAACTACTATTCTCTAAAATGAACATGCAAGCAAAATTTCTGCATTTTTAAAAGATCTATGTTTTTTGTCTCTGTTTAGCTAAATCAAAAATGTCTGACAGTACTCCCAGTGCTTGAAAACCAAATATACAAGTCTATGATCTTCAGAGAAACAGGTCTAAGTGGTGAAATGAAAACAAACACAACATAGTGCCTTGCTTCTAACCACACCACTGCCTTCAGTGCATGCATGAGCAAAAAACCCCACAGAACAATAAATATAGCAGGGTGAAACCTTTAAGTCCTCCCCACAGTCTTTATCTCCTTTCTCTTCATCTCATTGCAATGACTCAAAAGAATGCAAATGAATATGAAGTTGCTAGCCTAGGAACCTGAAAAACCTTCATCCCATCGTAGTCACAATTTTCCTTTTGCTTCACATTTAAGTGATTGTCACTCTTCATACAGCCTCTTCAGAGATGCCACCATCCAGCTGTTCTGAGATAAGAACTTACTAACCTTAAAAGGTGTACTACATACCCTGTATGGTTCCCAAGACTACAAATTCATCACCCAGCAATCTGCTCTCACAGAATGTGAAGCCACCTCTGCTTTTCTTTACTGTAGCCATGTTTTACTCCCTGACTATGTCAGATGGAGACAGGAGGTGCTATCAGACAGCACTGTTCCCTGTAAGTACTAAGGTGTTGTGAAGTTCCTTGGGACCTTAGCTTTAGCTTCCCTGTATCATGCATTACTTTCATAGCACAGTGTCTCTCTGCCTTCATATTTGGGAATGCACCATATTAGGCAAACTAGATGCCATCATATTGTTTTTTACTACCGCATAGTACCAATGTAAATGGTCAGTGTTTTTGAGGCACAGCTTTTTCCCTGTGAGAAGTCAGGCTGTTCCTATGGTCCCTTCTGGGTGCCTGCAAACACAGATGTACTTTCAGAGTGGTGAGTGACAGGGAAGTGGTGTAGAGGAGCATGTGGTTGTTAGTGCATTAACACAAGTCCAGATCTTTGTGTGATCTGCAGAAGTACATGGCTCTTTCCAGTATCCCAGGTAGCTCACTATACTTTACTCACATCCACTGCACAGCATTGCAATGTGCCACAGTGCAACTCCTGCAAACATTAGTGCCTTACACAGTCAAATTCCTGTTTTGAGGAAAATTAGATGAGTGACCTGGTGGGGTTTTTTGTCTGTCTCCACAGACAGATGCTCCACAGAGCAAAAATAAAAGAACAGGAGGACAGAGATTGTAGTTGGTAGAGGAAAGGTAAGGAAAGACCCTGACTGTATCTGAGACCCTCTCCCTCCATGCAGGCGGAAAGGGTCCATCACCAGAGGATCCTTCTCCAACAGGAACCTAGGTAGAGCTGGGCTCACTTTCACTGGGTCAGGACTATGGCTCCTTTAGTACGTGACCTAATAAATGTGCTCTGTGTTAGAAGAATGAAGACATGAATTGCAGTTACAGCTGTGACAGTGTGATACTTGCAAGTAGAGCAGGAGCTATAGGAATATTTTAGGTTAGGAGGGAGGAAATATTGAGCCACTCTTTTAATTCTCCTTATGCCACGGAAAGTTTCCAGATAGAAATCAAGTAGGACACATGCTTCCCATTATGGAGTGAGTAAAATCTGAACTTTCTTCAGTTGAAAGAACAGGATCAAATGTTCTAAAAGCAGGGCTATGTTCCAAGAGCTGATCTCTGTCAAGAACTGCTGTAGTGTTTCGGTTGCAGTTTTTCTCTGATCAGCCTGAGTAATTACCTGCCTGAGCCTCTTGATAGATAATTGAGTGAAAAAATGGCACAGAAAACACGGGCATCATGTACTTCTATATATTTCTGAGGAAAATATATAACCCTTTTTCAGAGTCTGGGTACTGTGCAATAGCATTTTATTGTGAACATCTTTCCACTGACCCAAGCTGAGATATTCTAAATTTACAACGGTGTTTAGCCAGCTGTTAGGCTGGCTACCAGATACCTACTTTCTTGTAGCAATGACTACTTCCCCCTTGTAATGGAGGGAAGGACAGCAGGGCAATTTGGGGTGAGGCTGAGCTTTTCATCCTATCGGAAAGACTCCCAGTTTGGTGATAATTATAATTTAATTCAGTACAATGTTGTTCTGGAGCATGAAGATGCTAAACTGTTATTTATCTTTGGCTATTAGCCAACCTAAAATTGCAAAAGGAAAAAAATGTTTTGTTATTTTGTTATAAATCTAATTAGGCATTAAGATTACAACAGCATTTTTATGAAAGGCAGTATTTAAGATGCATTTTTGGAATTGCAGTAATAACAATATTTGTTCTGTGTGGTAAGCAGAAGCCTTTTGGCAGTGGGATGCTTTCGTTTTGAAAACTGCCAAAAATTATTTGCTTATCTACAGAACTGTAACTACTCACTGTGCCTGTGAGTCATACAAAAGCAGGACCAGGGTAAACATGGTGCTATAGTAAAAAGGTAGGTGTGCAGGAAATGTGCATTATTATGCTGGCAAACTACAGGCAGTACCCTGCCATTAAGAGGGAAGAAAAAGGGGGTGGGGGGGAAAGAGTTGAAGTCAAGCCTGGGTATTCTAATGTAATTTGGAAGGGACTGCAGAGTAGTCTAAATGATAATGTTTTTTGACAGTTTGATATGTATTTATAGCTGTTGCCAGCCCTGCCTGAATATTATATAGGATTATCTGGGATTTTCTGGGTTTATCACCACAGGCATGCAGGATTAACAGCCTGATGAAGTCAAAAAGAATTACTCAGCCAATCCAATCCCTATACTTATATAGCGCCCTTCACACAAGGTCCCAGAGCGCTGCACAAGAAATACAATAACTGCCAGAAAGGACAGCAAAGTAAAAATCTGCCATGTAGGCTTGAAATCCACCACAGAGCTGGGTTACAGAGTATCTCCTAATGAAAGCTTCCAAAGGGTCAGTGCCCAGCAAATGAGAGAGGGGGGAGCGCTCATCAGGCAACTTCTTGGCAGCATTAAAAACATTTAGGATTTTTTAGTGTTCAACACTTTCACAGTGGCATGTACAGAAGGATACAAATTCCCAGAGGCAAATAGAAGCTACATGAGGGGAGCTTCAAGTAAAAATGGATGCCAGGTGTACAGGATTTCCCTGTGACTCAAAATGACTGGTTACCTGCAGCCTTTATCCAGTGCTGTCCAAACCTTGTTATTTTTTCATGTGAAGTCTTCCTAAAAATTTTGTCTTCAAACTTTGCTGAACCATCCCTGATGTGGACCCATGAGAGTCTCCAGATTTTACATGTGTCACACTAGACCCAGCACTGCTCTGTTAGTATATTTGCTAAACCTTCAAATGCACCCATTTTCTTCAAACAGAAAAAAACATTCAAACAAAAATGAAGCATACTGTGGTGGTTTGACCCTGGCTGGAGGCCAGATGCCCACCAAAGTCACTCTATCACCCCTTTCTTTCATCTGGACAGCAGAGAAAATATATATTGAGAGGCTTAGGAGTTGAGATAAGGACAGGGAGAGATCATCTACAGTCAGTATCACGGGCAAAACAGACACAATACAGAATAAAGGAAAGAAAACTCTCTAATTTGTTAATTACAGTACACTGCACACAGAGTTATGCCAGAGTCGGATAATGAGAAGTGCGACTAGATCTTACAGCACTTCCCCCCTCCCCTCCCTTCTTAGCAGACTTCACTTTAGTCAGGATTTCGCTCCTTTCTTTCCTCTGCATTGTGGCACAGGGAGGGGCAGGGACTGGGGAAATGGGGGCTTCCGTCAATTCCTCACAAGTTGGTTTCCTTCTTGACTGGGGTGGGGGGTGGAGGGACATTCCTCACAGCCTTCCCCTGATGCAGTGTGGGGTCCCACCCACAGGAGGCAGTCCTCCAAGAACTTCTCTGTGAGTCCTTTCTGTTTGGGGCTTCAGTTCCTCACCAACTGCCTCAGAGCATCTTCCTTCCATGGGGTGCCAACCTTCAGGCCCAGACTGCTCCAGCTTGGTTCCCCACAGAGTCACAAGTTCCCCAGCAAACCTGCCCTGGCATGGGTCGGTCTCTCCATGGGCTGCAGGTTTTGCTGCCAGGAGCTTGCTCCAACATGGGCTTCCCATGGGGTCACAGCATCCTTCAGGTTTCTCCACATGCTCTGGCATGGGGTCCTCCATGGGCTGTAGATGGGATCTCTGCGCCCCTCGTCATCCATGGGTTGCAGAGGAACAGCCTGCTTCACCATGGTCTTCTCCACGGGATTCAGAGGAATCTCTCTGGCACCTAGAACACCTCACTCCACCCCCACTCCTTCTTCCCTGGCCATGGTGTCTGCACACTTTCTTTCGTCTTCTTACTCCCTTCTTTGGGGGCAAAATGCAGCTGCTTGTGATTTTTCTCTCCTTAATGTGATTCCCAGAGGCGCTGTGGATCATTGCTGATGGGCTTGGTCTTGGTCAGCAACGACTGCAGCCTTCAGCCAGCTGGTGTTTGCTCTGTGGGGCCTGCAGAGAACTTCTGGCTTCTTCTGGCAGAAGCCACCCCTGCAGCTCCCCCTGCTCCACCAGGACCTAGCCATGTAAAACTACAACATGTATAGTTTTGAGCCAAAACTTCTCATTAAAGGCGTATCACTCACAACAGGGCCGTGGTAGACTGATAGAGTCCTGCCCACGTTGACCAAAATAGACCTGTGTGTCTTGTATCCCACACTAGCCAGATATCAGAGCTTTTCTGGTCTAAGACAGAGCTTCTGGAACAACTGGCCAGAAATTGTAAGGCTTTGGAGAATGCTAAAGATATGCTTATGCTGAAGCTAAAGGTGAGGACTAACTAAAACGCAGTAGCTTCTTTCTGCTAGAATCAGTATTTTATCTCATTGCCTTGAAATCAGTTGGGCTCCCTCTGCATATACTTCAGCCATACAGAAAACCAGATAAGCTTCAGGATGCATGAGGTGAAGAGGGACAGGCTTTAAGAAACAGTGTTGAACACTACGTGGTTTGAGGAGGCATGTATTGGAGATGATCCATTAAAGAGGGTTAGACCATGTACTCAATATTTGGAGGTAGGTATGCAAAGTCTGAAGTGTTTTCCCCAGAGTAGGCAGGATGGAGGACAGGTGCATTAATAAGGTGATCTCAGCTCTATAACAAGAATGTTTTACCAGAAAGCTGAAAAAATATCTGAAAATTCATGTTAGAACACTTAATGCTCATCAGTGTTAGTCCTGTTACCGTAGTATGTCTTCAGCTTAATCTAGACAGAGTTTGATATATTTTTTTTAAGTTAGTAGTATAGAATACGAGAAAAAGAGAAAACAGTTGTATGTAATGCATGTGTTATGGGATGAAATACAAATGTCACAGTATATTCAAGGCTTGAGAAAGGGTATCAATGGTGGCATTGTTGCTGACACAAGAAAGCAATCTCTTTGCTGCTCAGTAATTACTGTGATTACAGCATTTGGACATGGAAGGCTGGCCAATTGTTCTTGTAAAATAAATCAGTTTTTTAACATGCAGGTTTTGACATATGCTTTAAAAGAAATTCTTCAAAGTTATTTTTGACTGCTTTCAATAACAATTTTTCTTTTAGTTGTGTTTTAATTACTATAATAATGAAACAGCATCAAAAATAAGTTCATTTACAAGAAGAAATTAAACAGCATGTTTTCCCTAGGCTGCAAAGTAATGACGTTTTGGGGGTACAGCGTGGACATGCTGGCTTACAGAAATGTGAAGTCATCTTCTATTAAGCACACCTGGGTAACTGTTTAGGGTAACTGTTTCTCTTTTTGCCTTCCCTTTGTGCTATACTGAGAGGAGTTTGTAACCCCCAATGTTGGTCAATAGGACAGTATCTCAGGATCTGTATCAGATTGTTTCTCTATATATACTAAAGCAGAACACAGTAAAAATTTTAACTCTAGATACACATCTATGAAGAAAAACAAAAGCTTATTCATGCCATGAGTTTGATATCTATAATCTATTTGCAAAGGGTAAAAATAGTTGTGAAGTTGTGGAGTTGAGAAATTTCCTGTAAAATGAGATAGTAGGGAAAAAACCCACTTCAGTTTATCAAAATGTTTCATTTAAGAAACTTTTTCAGAATTTCTCCAACTTCATAAGGTCACATGAACCAAAAATGTTCAAAACATCCTGTTTAATCATATCTGGGTTTTTTTCTATTTGTATTGCACAACAGAAGGTTGTTACAATTGAACTACTTCAGCAAGAGGCTTTGCTTTTGACACATCACCATTTTTGTCAGAAATAGTATTAGCTGGATACTGGTAGAACAAAGTCGTCTGTTGTGTCCATAAGAGGAAACCATCTTACATTTCAGCTCAGGAATATTTTTGTAAAGTTTTCTATATTTAAAAAGCTTTCAAGAACATTTTCTACAGTAACAATTCTTCTTTTGCCTCATTGTCACAATTTTAGTGTGCACAACTGAGGGTAGGACTAATCAATATCCATCTTCCTTTTCTCTTTCATCCACTGTCTTTCAGTAAGGCATGTGTTGGATTTGTTCCTGTATTTACGCTAGAGTGAGCAAGGATAAGTAGGTGTCTTGTGCTTCCAGCGGGATGGTCAGAGGCCGAGCTGCTCCTTAGTGCCTGTGTGAAAATGCCAGCCCCTGAGAAAACTTGTCTCATACTGATGAGCTTTAGCATTATCGTCCTCATTGCTGATGTATGGGAGAAGTCCTCCATCCACAACATGGTTCTGTGTACGTACTGTGCAGTAAAAATGATTTGATGGCCTTCACTTTTAATCTGAGTGTGCATGTGCAAACATACATTGACGCACATGCACGCAAAAAAAAATATGTGTGCACATGCATACACATGCACACAGCTCTCCAGTGCCTCATGAAAAAGAAAAAAGTATTATCCTCATTTTTATGAGGCCAGCAATAGGGTTACCAGGCTAATAAATGAACCATGAATTATTTATCAGTCTGCATATTGTATGGATCTTTTAAATTACAGCCAAAGAAATGTTAAAACTGTAAGCTTCTACCATTCTTATAAAACCAATTTAATTGCAAAGACACAATAAAGTTTCTTCCTCTCTTTTAACCATTTGCTATTTTAATGACACTAGAGGTAACAGCTTAGGTAAATTTCCATAATATACAGCTAATGAGATACAAGGTACATTAATAATTTACAGGACTGAAGTGTGTTGGACCCTCATGAAAGCACCTTCTGCAAAGAATATAATCACACAAAAGTGATCTCATATTTCCTGCACACTTTACTTAACAGAGGCCTTGCCTGTATTTATGAGTTTTGTATATTAGCAGATGAAATTTGAGAGTATTCTGAATTGTACTAAGCTAAACCAAGGATATACTTTTTTCATACTTCTAGATTAAATTTATTCAAGACAAACAAAGAGAGGTAGAATAATTGTATTTAGATGTATGAGGTTGGTTTTAGAAAGAAAGCATTGGGAAGTATCTGATATCACCTTGTGATTCACAGTGCTCAACCTTCTCTATCAGGATATGTATTCTCCTTAGTTTCATTGAAAGTGTTTATACAATTGCGTAAAAGGCTGTATAAACAGTTGGCATAAAACTGTATAAAGAGCTGTTTAGATAGCTGTTTATTTCAATGTATATAGTAAATTGTTAATGATTTTTCTACCCTTTTGCCCACTCAGGAACAAGATATAAGGGCAAGGCCAAATAGACAAAGAAAATTAATGAGGCAAATCTCAAATGAGGTAACCAGGTCTTTCATAGCAGTGTAAAAGAATTGCATTTGTTTATGCCATCAGAGACTAAGAATTTGAAAACAGGGAAAAACATAATTAGGACAAAATTATGGTATAAATAAATTTTCTGTTCTTCCCTCTTTCCTCCTTCTATAAGCTCATATTAAGATTTGTATTTATCTCATCACCTTTCCTGCTTTATCGGAGACATGAATATTTCCAACTAGATGTACCAAAGGAAACTGTACAAATAAAACACAGAAAAATTTTCATTCCATCAATTACTCTAGATGGTTAAATTCCATATTTGGACAGAAAACATACTATGTTTTCAGAGATGTGCCTAAACCAAAACTTTACACCAACCTCAGAGTTACAGCCGGTGTCTAGGCTCTTCGAAGAGGGAATTCTTGGTACATGTCAATACTACAAGCCAAACCCATTTATTCAGGGAACTCTGGATCTGTGGTGAAATTATGCCCTTCTAGGAGCATCAGCTACTTTTATAAATTTATTTCTGTCATTGTTAGCCTTCCTTCCTTAGGTTTTTAGGCTTTGGGGACACAAGACGGCCTCTCCAAAAGGAAAGACCAACTTCTGTGTTCTCCCTAAATTAGTCCACTTTACACCTAGCACACCATAAAGTACTCTCCAGAACTAGTGGTAAAGCCGATGAAACACACAGATTTTGCCTATTCTAACATTTCTGAATAATTCTCAAGCTCTCACCCATAAACAATTACATAGCCATGTCTAAGATGGCCAAAAAATAATCATACCATACATGCATCTTGAGATGGCAAAGATTAATGGGTCAGATGACCCCTCTGTTGATCACAACTGATGGAAATTACATCACCTTTTATGCTGGTTACAAATAAACCATTTGATCTCATTGTCTGTGGGGGCCAGTTTTAGAAGGCGCTGAAGCATCCAGCATGCACAGTAAAACCACAGGGATGTGGGGCATGAATAACTAGAAGCCATCTGACTTCAAAAATCCACCTGATATCAAAACACAAGAGTTACTATCAGTATTTTCATGCAATTCATGCTTCTGCCATGGTTTGCTTACCTCTAAACAGTCAAAATAAAAGAGATTTTTCTCTAGTCAACATAAACTTATTTCCAAGAAGCACACAGGAAACTGTCATTGGAAGCCACTGATTTAGGGTAAACAGAAGAAAAACTGCATTTTCATAGCTGCCAATCTCTTCAATTTGTTACTGTAAAAAATGCACCAGAAGAACAGGCTAATGAGCTGGGTGTCACCCCACCTTACACATCATCAACAGAATTGTCAGCTGAGTTCAAGCTGCCAAGTGTTTGTAGTGGCAGACAACTTAAGAGGCAAAAAGATCTCAGCTTGATTTTTCAGGTCCCTGGCTGAGCTTGCTGTCTGGCAGCAGGAAAATGCATCTTCTAGCCCTTAAATTGAGCAAATTAGATATGAAAGAACATTGAATTAGAACAAATATGGAAGCTGTCACACACAATCATTTTTTAGGGAGTTATTTTTGTGACAGTTACTGAACTGAAATCGAGGCCGAAAACACCATAAAACCATCACTCTTTCATTTTATGATTTTTTTGAAGTTACATGTCTCTAGAAAAGATAAGGAAGTGATTCTAAGGCCTACAGAAATCCGTGGGGAAGTGTTAAAAGGCAGCACAATACTACAGTGAAAGCAGCTGATGCTGAAATGGATCATAGAAGTGATCTGTCAGCTGAATTGCTGGTTCATGGAACTGAGAATTAATAGTGGCACCATCCACGGTATTTAATCTTTACTCTTTACTCTTTTTTTTTTGCCTGATACTTTTTTTTTTCTTTCCCTTGGAATATGTCTTCAGCAAAGGGGAGTAATTAAGAAGCACATCTTCCTCCACTTTGCAAACCTTTAACTTTGACACCTGACACAATTATAGTTCATGTGTCACTTCAGCAAAATACAGTGGTTTTGTAGTACCATGCACCCAAGGTGATGTGGTACCATGCTGACCCCAGAGAAGAATTTATTTTGGGACACTAAGCTAGCTGGGTATGTCTGCGTGGCCATGGGGTAAATATATTTGGACACACTTTAATCTGTATATAGTAATAACAATAGGTGCAGAATAGCAAGGGATTTTACACAACTCAGAAACCATGGTACTCTTGCTTATTTAGGGTTCTTAGGGATTTTGTAGGCTGATAGTCAATACAAAGACCTGTGGTGGGAGAAATTTAATTAAAGATAACAAGGGCAAGTGTAGGCTCTTGTATCTGGGGAAGAACAACCCCAGGTACCAGTATAGGAGAGAAGCCTAGGGGAAAGGGACCTGGGGTCCCTGGTGGACAGCAGGGTGACCATGAGCCAGCAATGTGCCCTCATGACAAAGAAGGCCAATGTCAGCCTGGGGTGTATTAGAAGGGGTGTGGTTAGAAGGTTGAGATAGGTTCTCCTCCCTCCCTACTCCTCCCAGATATGAGACCACATCTGGAATATTGTGTCCAGTTCTGGGCCCTTCACTTCAAGAAGAGAAGGACCTGGGGGTGTTGGTTGTCTGCAAACTGAATATGAGTCAGCAGTGTGCCCAGGTGGCCAGGAAAGCCAATGGCATCTTGGCTTGTATCAAAAATAGTGTGGCCAGTAGGTCAAGGGAGGTGATTGTGCCCCTGTACTGGGCATTGGTGAGGCCACACCTCGAGTACTGTGTCCAGTTCTGGGCTCCTCACCATGAGAAGGACTTTGAGGTCCCTGAGCAAGTCCAGAGAAGGGTAACCAGGCTGGTGAAGGGGCTGGAGGGCAAATCCTATGAGAAGCGGCTGAGGGAGCTGGGGATGTTTAGTCTGGAAAAGAGGAGGCTGAGGGGAGACCTTATCACCACCTACAACTACCTGAAGGGAGGTTGTAGAGAGGTGGGGGATGGTCTCTTCAGCCAGGTGACAGTAGTTAGGACAAGGGGGAATGGCATGAAGCTGTGCCAGGGCAGGTTTAGATTGGACATTAGAAAAAAAAAAATTACTGAAAGTGTTGTGAGGGCCTGGAACAGGCTGCCCAGGGAGAGGCTGAGTCACCTTCCCTGGATGTCTAAAAATGGGTAGATTTGGTACTTAGGGATATGGTTTATCTTAGGATGGGAATGGTTGGACTTGATGATCTTAAAGGTCTTTTCTATCCTTGTGATTCTGTGAGTCCAGTGCAGGGCCACCAAGATGATTAAGGGAGTGTCACATCTTTCTTATCAGTACAGGCTGAGGGACCTGGGTCTCTGTAGCCTTGAGAAGATGGAAGAGTGACCTCATGAATGTCATATAAATATGTAAAGGGTGAGTGTCAGGAGGACAGAGACAGGCTTTTCTCAGTGATGTCCAGTGATAGGACAATGGGTACAAGCTGGAGCACAGGAGGTTTCATGTGAACATAAGGGAAAATGTGTTCCCTGTGAGGATGACAGAGCCCTGGGACAGGCTGCCCAGAGAGGTTGTGGAGTCTCCTTCTCTGCAGACATTCAAAACCCACGTGGATGTGTTCTTATGTGACCTAATCTAGGAGATCCTACTCTTGTTGGGGGGTTGGACTAGATGATCTTTGGAGATCCCTTCCAACCTCTCCCTTTCTGTGATTCTGTGATTCTTTATGTTAAGGAAAGTATTGCTACAATCTTGCCTTCATGTTTCTGTGTAGGTACATGGAGCAGACAATCTGTTTTGTATAGTTCTCTCATATCACATCTGCAGTCTGTACATCTGGAGGACATGTGTGAAACCCAGTGTGCACGAATGCCAAAATGGGAAAACTGCATCTGTTGTAGTTCTTTACTAGGTACTGCTTAATCCTGGAGCCTTGCTCATTGAACATCTTTTAAAAACCATAATACTTCTCTGAAAATATATCTAAACTGACTTTTAATCAAGTTGTCCAGTCCTAGTTGGTATGATTTGGGTGTCAAGTGGAGTACAGACAGCCTTTCTTCTAACATGTAAAATTTAAATTCCTCCTTTAAAACAGCACTGCATTGGACTTTTGTGGCACAGTATGTTTGCAAAGAAGCTATAGTGACATATTCTGTGAGAAGTGGCAAAAAGCTTCCCCAAGGTCTGACAGAGCCAACACTGGCCAGCTCCAAGACAGACCAGATGCTGGCCAAGCCAACCAGCAAGGTTGACAGAGTCTCTGGGTTTATATAGCTAAGAAGGAGGGAAAGAAAAACACCATGAACTATTTAAGCCAGAGAGAGGAGTGAGAAGATGTGGGAAGAGAAACCCTGCAGACTCCAAGGTCTGTGCAGGAGACGAAGGATCTGCTCCAGGTCAATTCCCCAGCAGCCCCTGAAGAACATAATGAGGCAGACTGTCCACCTGCAGCCAATGGATGTCCATGTCAAAGCACATATATGTCCATGGCATCTGCAACCTATGGAGGACCCCACACTGGAGTAGTTGGAGACACCCAAAAGAGGCTGTGCCCCATGGGAAGCCTGCACTAGAGCAGGTTTGCTGGCAAGTCTTATGAGCCCGTGGGGGACCCACACAAGAGCAGTCTGGTCCTGAAGATCTGCACCCCTTGGAAAGGTTCCATGCTGGGGCATAGCAGTCTGTGGGAAGGACTCACATTGGAGAAGTTGGTGAAGGGCTCTCTTCCAGTTGGAAGCAGGAGAAAGGTGTGAGGAGCCCTCCATCTGAGGGGGAGGAGCAGCAGGGAGACAATGTGTCATGAACTGACCCCAATCCCCATTCCCTGTCCCGCTGTGATGCTGCAGGGATGAGGCAGAGAAATGCGGAGTAAAGTTGAGCCTGGGAAGAAGGGAAGGATGGAGGGAAGGGGTTTTAATATTTAGGGTTTTTTCTCATTAATTGACTTTGATTTTTTTTTTTTTTGTAAAAAAAAAAGAAATTCAAAGTTGAGTCTATTTTGCCTGTAACAGTATTTGGCAAATGATCTCTTCCTGTCCTTATCTCAACCCAGGAGCCTTTTGCTATATCTTCTCTCTCATGCCCAGTTGAGGAGGGCAGTGATACAGCAGCTTTGAGGGGCATCTGGCCTCCAGCCAGTGTCAACCCACCACAAGCACAAAACAGAAATCTTTACAGAGCTGATTACTCCAGTTTTGGTAAGGAAATTTTGTCTATGGAGAGAAAAAGATTGTGTGAAAAGCACAAAGGAAATGCAAAAAGAATTAGTCAAAATTAACTTTGAAAGCATGTAATCTTTTCAATAAAAGTTTTCAGTAAAATAACAATCTCTTTCCCAATAGCAGTTCAAGCTATTATTTCACTGCAATTTTTGACAACTATTAATAACAATTTCTGTCTTGTGCTCCTCTGCTCTGAAACATTATTACTTTTCTTTACCCTTTTTCCTGAGTATGTGTTTCTAGACTTCTCATACACACCAGAACAGAAAGAGCACATCAAAAGAACGTACCTCATAACTTGTCTTGAGCTAAATGATCAAGTAAGACAAATATTACTACAGTTATTTGGGCAAAGGTATATTTGGTCACTCACAATGTCTTAAGATACATACATCAAAGCAGATGTAAAATGCCCATAAAGGCAAAAAGCAGTGTTTCACCATCACAGAATTGAAAGGCAAAAAGCAGTGTTTCACCATCACAGAATTGTAGGGGTTGGAAGGGACCATAAGAGTTCATTGAGTGCAACCCCCCAACTATGAGGATGTCTTCAACCTGCTTCTGGACTAGTTTGCTTTGACACAAAAATGTATACAGAGAAGTAAAAGAAACCACTTTCCCTTGAGAAGTGGCTCCTTCACACAAGCAGCTCTGTTTGTGCCAGTTACTTGGTAGGAATTCCTGCTCTGACTGGGTGGCTGAGCCTGGTTTGGGCAGGAAGTCAGACTAATGACTCCCAGGGATTGCCTCCAGAGTGAACTACACTATGAAAATGTGAAACAGTAGGAAATTTTACAATAACCTTCTCCCACGAATTTAGAAATGTGACAGATGACATCTCTAAATTGCCCCTGCCTATTTCTCCATAGCTTCCTCACCTGGTAAAGCTCTTTACCACTATGGCCTCCTAGATTTTCCTTCATAACTGCACTAACCAGCTCTTCCTACTCTTTCTCCTTTCCTCATGAAAAAGGTAGACAGATAAAGACAGTGGTCACCATTACATTGATTAGGTCTAGAGATTTTAAAATCATAAAATCATGCTTTGCTGGAAAACCTTTTTGTTTGTTTGTTTGTTTTTAAGGTAATATCAATGCACTGACATTTAGTTTCCTTTCATACTACGCTTGGGTTTTTCCAAACATTTGTGCTATTTTTCACATACTTACCAAATAACTTTGTGTTACTGCTTCACAGTGTTTGTGGCATTCTTGTTACTAACATGAGTCCTTTATCTCGACACTCAGCAGTGGCAGATGATTTATCCAAGATTTCTTATGACATTAGACTCAGAGATTTGGGCTTGTTCAGCCTGGAGGAGAGAAGGCACCTGGGAGGCCTTACAGCATCTTTCCAGTACCTGAAGAGGACCCACAGGAAAAATGTAGAGGGACTGTTTGTCAGGGAGGGTAGTGATAAGACAAGGGACAATGGGTTTAAACTAAAAGAGGGGAGACTTAGACTAGATATGGAGATGAAGTTCTTTACTGTGAGGGTGGTGAGGCCCTGGCACAGGCTGCCCAGAGAAACTGTGCCTGCCCCCTCCCTGGCAGTATTCAAGGTCAGGCTGGATGGGGCTTTGGGCAACCTGGTCTAGTGAGGGTGTCCCTGCCCATGGCAGGGGTTTGGAACTAGATGAGCTTTGAGGTTCCTTCCAACCCAACCCAGTCTGTGATTCTATGACATTGGATAGGAGTGGAGCAAAGCAGCTTTGTTCTCTGTTTCTTCTGTAATATGCATGCAGATGGCAGGGAGGAGGAGCAGCTTTATTTCCCAATTCTTCTGTAATGTGCATGCAGGTGACATTGCCTTACCTCATCAAGTGCAGGCAAAGAGTTACCCACTTGTGTGTTCAATCCCTGACTACACAGTAATGCTGTGAAGATGGTGTTTGGAAATATGGTGTTTGTAAAGTTGCTGTGGTGCCAAATTCTTTGCAATACACATACAATTTACTTTATATAATGTTAATATTCATAACATAACATGATTAATATAATATATAACGATAAATTACATTATATTATATTACAGAGTTAGATTTTTCATCTCTTTTATCACTATCCTTAAACTTCAGAGACATTTTTCTAATTCTTAATATTCATTGCTTCCAGTGAGTCCTCTGATCTAGAGAATTTTCTTGCTTAGGTGTTACTAAGGAACAAGGGTTGCCTGGGATTTCATTTTCTTCCTTGTAGTTGGTATGAGGCTGTGGTTTGGATTTGTGCTGGAAGCAGTATTGATAACACAGGGATGTTTTCATTCCTGCTGAGCAGAGCTTACAAAAACCAAGGCCTTTGATGCTTCTCACCCCACCCCACCAGCCAGTGGGCTGGGGGTACACAAGGAGTTGGGAGGGAATAAGCCAGGACAGCTCACCCCAAGTGACCACAGGGATATCTTAGATCATATGACATCATGCTCACGTTATAAGGGGCTGGAGAGTAGAAGAAGGGAGAATGTTCAGAGTGATGGTGTTTGTCTTCCCAAGTCGCTGTTAGGCTTGCTGGAGCCCTGTTTTTCTAGGGACGGCCCATCCATGGGAAATGGGGAATTAATTCCTTTCAGGCTTTTGCTTTACTTACTAAACTCTCTTTATCTCAAACCAGGAGTTTTCTTTCTTTTACTCTTCCAATTCTCTCCCCTATCCTGCCAGGGAAGAGTGAGCAGCTGCGAGATGCTTAGTTTCCAGCTGGGGCAAAACCATCACACATGTGGTTGATGAACTTACTTCAGCAACTGTAACAGTGTCTATCTGCTTGCATGCATTCTCATGGTATGAAATCAGGATAAGTCTTTGCAGCACCAGGCAAGAGTAATTCTGAAGTTTTCTGAGTACTTTAATCTCAGTACTAGAATCCTTGAAAGGTTCGGGTTGGAAGGGACCTCTAAGATCACCTAGTTCCACCTGCCCCTGCCACGGGCAGGGACACCCTTCAGTAGACCAGGTTGCCCAAAGCTTCATTCCACCTGGCCTTAAACACTTCTAGGGATGGGGCTTCCGAAATAACTTGGGCAAACTGTGCCAGTGCCTCACCACCCTCACGGTAAAGAATTTCTTCCTTATGTCTAAACTAAACTTGCCCTCTTTCAGCTTGAAGCCATTGCCCTTTGTCCTATTATTGCACTCGCTGGTGGACAGTCCCTCTCCAGCTTTCCTGTAGGACCCCTTTAAGTATTGGTACACAATTATGTCTCCCAGAGCCTTCTCTCCAGGCTGAGCAAGCCCAGCTCTCTCAGCCTGCCTTCACAGGAGAGGTGCTCCAGACCACTGATCATCTTTGTGGCCTTCTCTGGACCCACTCCAACAGCTCTATGTCTTTCCTATAGTAGGGACCCCAAAGGTGTACACAGTACTCCAGGTGGGGGTCTCAGAGCAGAGTTGAGGGGCAGAATCACCTCCACTGACCTGCTGGCCCCGCTGTTTTTGATGCAGCCCAGGACATGGTTGGCCTTGTGAGCTGATAGTGCACACTGCTGGCTCATGTTGAGCTTGTCACCCCCAATTATTTCTCCTCAGGGCTGCTCTTAATCCATTCTCCACCCAGCCTGAAGATGTGCTTGGGATTGTGCTGACCCACATGCAGGACCATGCACTTGGTCTTGTTGAACTTCATGCAGTTCGCATGGGCCCATCTCTCCAGCCTGTCTCTACCTCTGGATGGCATCCCTTCTACCCAGCATGTCAACCTCACCACACAGCTTGGTGTCATCAGCAAACCTGATGAGGGTGCATGTCCCACTGTCTGTGTCACCAACAAAGATGCTGAACTGTGCAAGACCTGGTACTGACCCCTGAGGAACGCTGCTTGTCATGGACCTCCACATGGACATTGAGCAGCTGACCACAACTCTTTTGAGTGCGACCATCCAGCCAATATATATAGTCAGGTTCTATAGTTAGGTAGTTGATTTCCTTTGCAAATTTGTGCTTTCTATAATTGTTTCATTGAGATTTGGGTCTGAACTGGACCTCAGGAGGTCCATGATTTAACCTGTGCCCCTGGCTGCATTTACCTTCTTCATATCTTTCATGACGGATACTTATAAAGAACCAAGTTACAACTCTGCAAGTATTTCAGGCAATAAACTGCAGTGCTTCCTTGTCCTTACTTTTCAAAGGTAATTACAGTACTCTAAGATATATTCTCATATACAGTATTCTTATATTTAACCTGAATGGTGCTTCATTTAAATTTCACTTGCTTTTTGGTCTGTAGACTATTGGTATGAAAAAAGACACTTTTGCCTCCTTTTCTCAAAAGGCTCTGCTAAGAAACATGTGGGGCTTTTCACAAAAAACAGAACTGTTGAGGTCAGCACATGCATTTTCTAGGCATACACACAACAGAGAACACAGAAATACTATCAAGCACACAACAATGCATACATGATTTTACACAACTATTTCATTCTTGATGTTTTGAACATACGTGAACATACAATGTTCTTGAGCATATTAAATACCAAGACTTTTATAATGCTGCAAAATAGTTAAAAGGATGTAAATAAAGGATATAAATGTTCTAGTTCACCATTATAGTTCAATCTCGGCAATAGAAGGAAGATTCTATAGGCATTCAGCCAGACACGTTCAGAATAGATATTTTTTTCACCCTTCACTCTATAGTAATTAAAAACCAGGCATTGTTACTGAGCTGTTATTTATTGGAATCTGGAAATAGATGGATGAAGATTCTTTTCATAAGTCTCAATTATTTCATTGTATAGATTTAAAAGAAATAATTCTCTGTTGCATCTTGGAGGAGGTCCAAAATGAGACTGAACAATTTTCATTTTCCCTGTCTTAACTTCAGTTTTCACTGCTTGCTTCCCCTGGTTTTTTTTCTCTATTGTCATAGAGAGAAAAATAGGGAAAGTAGAGGAAAAGCTGAAACCAGGAAAATTTCATTTTATACAGTGACATTTTCAATATGCCAGGCAAAATATCTGTGGGTCTGTTCTTGTAGGAAGGACATTTTTAACCTCCTAGATTGAATTTAAACGAGCACATTTTATCCAACGCTAGTATTTATAAACACTTTCATCCACAAGATGTTTTCAGGTAAAAATAATAATCTCTGCTCCAGTTTTAAGTGTTTTAGAGAGACCTGCAAGTGTATAGAGGAGAAAGAGAATGACTGGTCATATATAAATCATCTTGATCCACTGTATGTATCTCAGCAAAAGTGGACTTTGGAGAAAGACAAGGAATCTGAACAAGGAAGGGAACATTCAGGTGATCTCAGGAAAGTTACAGCCATGAGGAAGAAAAGTGATAATGTGAAAAATTCATAACTGAAAAATTTATTGTACTTTGACAGGCTTATGGGAATGAATACTTTAAAAAGTGCCAAGTCTGTAGTTTTGCTAAAGCAGTTTTCACTCCATGAAAACTGGATCACTGCAGAAGATTTAAAAATACTCAGCTTTGTCAAGAATTTTGTGATTACTTTCAAACTTTCCTTTCTCACAGACACCATCAGTGTTACTTTGTTCCCCAATGTCATGCAAACAGTTTTAGTGATCTACAACAACAAAAAGCCTGTGCATGTTTTGAAATTGCCTGTTATGACATGCATGCACAGTATTTTAAGCAAAACTGCAAAGTGATCACATGAAAATGCAGCCTTGGGTGGCTTTTTGTGCATTTCTTTGGATCTAAAACCTCTTCAAATTGGTGCAGGTCAGAGCAGGTAGTGACCTGCAAAAAAATTGTGTGTGTGTGTGTGTGTGTGTGTGTGTGTGTGTGTGTGTGTGTGTGTGTGTGTTTATGGTGTACCATTCAAGCCCATACATGTTCTGATTTAGATTAAATTCACAAGACACAAAATACAGATATCTATTAAGAGGTCTAGCAGAAGCACATAATGTTCCTTCAGAAATACTTTCATAACACCACTCATTTTCTGCTGTGTTAATTGTCTTTTCTTTAATCCCTTCACCTGGATATCCAGTCTCACATACTGTAAAAAAAATTAAACAACCACTCAGTTTACTCATGTGCCACTGGCAGAGCTTTTATAAAGTATAGTTCAAAGATCCATTAATACTTACACAAAACCTTAAGAATATTATTTCAAATTCCCAACTTTTTGACTTTTTGGTAACAGTTAAAAACTAATAATAAAAAATATTTCAAAGGTTGTCTTTAATGTATTTTTTAATTATTTGAGCTATAAGAACTCCATAAAGAAATTAAGCATGAGTCCAAGCAGCTCACTCTGGTATTAAAATTTCCTTTGGCTTAATGGGAAAAGCTGTAGATAAAAAACCAGAAGTCATGTGGAACTAGCCATTATAAAGTAATTTACTGGGAAGTTATTGGGATTTAAATATCTTTCAGTTCTTTCCTGTGGTTAACATGATCCATGAAATGTTTGCTGAATCTGTATTATGCCTTGGGAAAGAGCACAGTAGGATAACAAACAATGAGGAAATCTTACCAAGATTGTTAAAATTTCCAGACTTCCTAGTAAGACTTTCAAATGCTCTGTGACTGAAGAGGGACATTGTCTACCCCCAGAACAGGTAGATTGCATTCGCTCCGTACATGCAAAAATAAAGTGGACAGAAATCTCTCACAGAATATTAGTTCTTACTGTTCCATTACAGCTGGTTTCGTGCTTGTTTCTACAGCCTTCAAATATATTTATGATGACAGTGTTATTTTAACCCTGACAGTGATTAACATAATATTACCAATGCTTTAGTTCCACCTGCAAAATAAATGTTAGGCTCTCTCTGGATTTGTTTTGAGTGCTGTGAGAAAGCTTTGCTCAAAATAGATGTTCAAAATATGCTGCCAGCCTAACTCTGTAAAGTCACAGAAAATCTCAGGCTGAATCATTAGTGATCTTTTATGATGGTTCTTTCCACGTAATTGGCCATGTCTCCAGGAAGCAGCCCAGCTCTTACTCATCTCACTGTCTGTAGCTGCTCTATTTAATTCTTCAAAGCAGGCAGAACTACCCTATGGATCACCATTAAGTCTGGTCACCAAAGTTTGAGGTACTCAGAAAGTCCCTTCTAACATCATTTTATTTATCTCCTTTCCTGTTTAAATATGGAAGTTTGTACTGACAGATATGCCACTTCTCTGTTTCACCCCAGGGAAAAGCAGATGAGGCTGTGCCATACAGGTCAGCATTTAGCTGCCTTTTAACTGAAATATGCCAGAAATGAGAGAAGAATGAAAGTTGCCAAGAAAGACATAGTTCACATGGCAGCTGCAGGAAGTAACTAATCTCAAAATGCAGGAAGAAAGACAACTTTCAGGCTCACTAAGGTTTGGGAAATAAAACCTTCAAAACTCCAAAACATAGAAAAACCCAAGACCTCAACCTCCAGTAAAAATGAAGCAGTCTTTTGAAAAAGATGGAATGATAAATAGATGGCAAAATAAGCTATGTACATAATTTTCTCATGAATAGCCTTATGAGTGATGGATACCTAAAAAGGTCTGACAGTCAATACTACACATAAATTACAGGTAGTATTTAAATGCTAGGCTTCAGTTTAGTTCAGTTCTCATTTCTTTTTCCAAGACTGTCCTTTGTTCATACTGTTGGAAACCTATGGTCTTCAGAGCTGGGTTTGAAAAGTTAAACAAAAAATATTGTTGCAACCAAATAATTGGGGTTTTTTTATGCTCAGCAAATACAAATATGATGTTTTGTTGCATTATAATGTGTTTCATGTCATTTTTATTTCTGATTCACAAATAACTTTACTGTACACATGCTTTCTTTACTGGAAAAGTCAAATAAATGAGAAGAATCTGTTGTATGTGCAATAAAATTTTCTGTAACACAGCTCTGGACAAAAGATTTCCATAAGGGAAATTCTGATCGTACACAGGTTCTAATTTACTGGTTTGGGTAAACCAGTTAAAGTTGCCTCCCTCTTATTCAGTCCTGAGTCTACCCTTCACTTCAATATTGCCTGTTTTACCAGGTTATTGAGACTGTTGAAATAGCCACTTTTTTACATATCAGAAGATAAACCAATAACAGATGTGAGAGGAGAGAATGGCAAATGAATTAGGGAAAAAAATTAAAAAAGCAAATTGAGTTGCAGGTGGGGGTTATTTTGTTTTGATCACGCCCATAACAAATCTCAGCAGCAAAGATGATGGTGTTAAGTGTAAGGAGAAGGAAATTCCCCAATTTCCTTAGCCAGCCAATGGAAAAATGAAAGACAGAGAGAACCGTGTAGCTGTGCCAGCTTCTAGTACAGCACCTTGCCAGGCTAGGACTGCTCTTTACTTTAAGCTTCCTGTCAAAACAGCCACAAGAATGGTAAAGAAAAAGAATAGGAAACTCTTATATATGTAATTAGATCCAGTTCTACTTAGATGTGTAATAATACTGGTTTCCTCATCTAGATGTGTTTGTACACTCAAATACACAAACATCTCTGGTTCTGTGTGTGTGAGTGCACATACGCATGTGTGTGTGTCTATGGATATTTCCTCAAAGAATGATTTCCACAAATGCAGACACCATTTTAAAATGTACTCTGCTGACTGATTTTCAGACAATTTGCATCTAGTTAAAGAAGCCATGGCCCTTAATCAGTTCGTATTTGAGCATTCCATTCCTATTCACATAAATCTTTGATTTGAAGCATAATCTGAACTCCCCTTGAAACCCATAGGTCTTGAGCACACGCTAAAAATAACCCGTAAGCTTAAATGTTTTACTGAATGGGGAAGAACTTCATCTAAAAAAATATATTGATGTAATGAAAAAAAGAAACAAAATGAACTGTTATTAAAAACAAACAAAAATGAAATCTATTTACTCTGTAGAATTTACTGTTGCAGTACACATGAAAAAAGAAAAGTCCACAGGCCATTTTTTCCAGTTATAATTGGATACTTTGCAAGTAGCTTAACAATATCAAAGGGATTGTTCAGTAATTAAATATCATACCCAGCTGGGTACTGAAATACCATCAAAACTACTAGGATAGCAAGCTGGATTTAGTACATTAGAATACATTGGTTACATGTTTAAACCTGAAGGAGAGAAGGGTGAACAAATGTGGTTATTTTTGCAAAAATACCTGTAACAGTGAGAGCCTTCGGGAACATTCTGTTCTTAAAAGTGGCTGGTTGAACACTCTATGACAATACGCACATTGTGCATCTGATAAAGCCTTTGTTGTGGTGCTCCACCACACATGTGATGCATCTGGCAGAGCTAAAAGCCAGAGAGAGACAGAGCAAACCTTGGCCTGACACTGGCACATTGAGTCTGCAGTGAACCTGCCTTCTTGCCTGCCTACTGCTGCCTGCTGCTGCCTGCACTGCCTGGGCTCATGTGTCAGGGAGCGTTTAAAACCTAAGTCAAGCCAAAGTATGCGTCTAGCAGTCAAGGTGCACCAGTTTATCTCTGAGACAATCCCCAATTTTATGACCAAAGACAGATCTCACTTTCCTTGTTTCAGAATTGCCATCTGTTGGCCTGTAGTCATAAAGCACAAAAACTTTGCTCAGCCTCCGCTGTGTAAAGTGTGTGCTTAACTGATTAACTCCAATTACTCTAAGCACAATGGCGTTCAAATGCAACAAGTGAAAAGACCAGGAAAGGAGCCTAATCAGCAGCTCATGACCAGTTCATTACCAGCAGTGGCTTCTCCCCCCTACACTAGTCCCTGGGGACAAACGATTCTTTGCCTCCAACCTCTAATACATGTTGACTGTCAGGATGTTTTCTGCTCTTTCGGCAGCTAATGTATAGTGTTATGCAGACTGTCAGCTTGTCCTGTACTCTGTGGAACAGATGATCTTGAAAGATGCCATAATTTTTCTTGGGTTTTTTCTTTACTTGCTTTGTTACATCAGTTTTGATTTATTTTACTCTTTTGACACTAAGAGAGCTCATAAAAGTGGTTGTGTCCCAGAAACTTTAAATTAAGGAGACAGTTGTTGCTCACTGAGAAACCAGAAAGAAAATACCTTTGTTCTGTGTAGTCTAAAACAGAACAGAAAGGGAATGAGCATAAGAAACCTGGAACGTGCAGTATACGCTGATTAAAAATACAGTTTAAAGCGCTGAGGAAGAATGTACATTTTTCTTTGTTTACTTAAGTTTCAGGTATTGAGCAAGGTATTGTCCAAGGATTTCAAAATTCAAGAATTAATCTGGTCTCCTGATTAAAATGAATATGACAATACTTCTATATAAAAAAATTCTTCCTCAAATTTTTAACAGAAATATATTGACTTTAGTAAGGTGCTGCTTAGTGATGCAATGATTAGAATACTACAACGACTTTCTTTCAAGAAAAACAGAAAACCAGTTATAACTTTAAAGTCTTATAAGTTTTGATGGGTTATGAGTCTTTTGATTAATTCATTCCAGTAATTTTTAAATGAAATGTTTCATAATACCTTTCACATAAATGTCAGCATTCTGCCTTTATATGCCTATTTGGGAGGAAAGAAAAATGTTAAATGTGAAAATTACAGCATGAAGGAAATACCACATTTTGAGCACCCTTGAACTTTACTATCCAACCTGCTACCCCTTAAAGAGGCCTGGGTACAAATAATGGATGCTCAAAGGCAGGTGTGCTAGTTACAAAACGTGAAGTTCCCTGTTTTCCCCTGGAATGCCATGTTCTCCATAGGGAAATGCACCAGTGATGAAAACCAGCATAAGTAGCCTGATCCCATCTCACCTTTTGCTTCATAGAAGTGCCTGCGCTGACACACTTTGACAGGCCAGCCAGAGACTGGCTAGTGCCAGCTTCTTCCCCCTTCCCTTCCCTTCCCTTCCCTTCCCTTCCCTTCCCTTCCCTTCCCTTCCCTTCCCTTCCCTTCCCTTCCCTTCCCTTCCCTTCCCTCCCCTTCTCCCCTCCTCTCCCCTCCTCTCCTCCTCTCTCCTCCTCTCTCCTCTCCTCTCCTCTCCTCTCCTCTCCTCTCCTCTCCTCTCCTCTCCTCTCCTCTCCTCTCCTCTCCTCTCCTCTCCTCTCCTCTCCTCTCCTCTCCTCTCCTCTCTTCTTAATTTCTTCTTATTTTCTTATTTTCTTTTGGCTGGCCACTGAAGAGTAGAGGAGTGGTGGGATTTCTTCTTTGTCTCCTTCAGACAGATTTTGATACAGAGGGACTTGCATTCAAGTTCTTCTAGTCATGCTGCCGTTTTCTTTTCCTTTTCTGCTAAATTGCAGATATTCAAATCTTTTAAGTCACTAGATGCCATTGTTTCTGGTTTAACCTTTCCTATGTTTTGTGATTGCCAGGTCTTCTGATGAAGAGCAAACATCAGTAGACCCCTTATATGAATTTCCAGAGTGACATACGTTGATTCAAAAATACTGCAGCAGAACCGTATTAGCACTATTCACTGAAAAGAGACACAATTAAATATTCTGCAAAGGAAATTTATGACATACAGACTGAGCTGCATTTCTTTCCCAGCATCAAGCAAGAACAGAATTAGCTCTGCCACACAGACCTGCCTTATTTCTATCTCATATTGTATGTACATAGCCATCTTATACTGAGGCATCTCAGATTTTGACATGAAATATTATGCAAAATGTTAAAAAATACTGTATTAATCCCTTCTTCAGCCAAAAAAAAAGAAAGATCTGCTCACAAAATAAACAGACGATTAAAGGCAGAACTGAAGAGGAGTTCCCAAACTGCTAGTTCTCCTTCTTACTTCCTTCCAAGTAAGATAATGCAACAGGAGAGTAAGCACGAAGGCAGTGCAACAGAAGTGCTGGATTTATCTGCTGTCCAATACAGGAGCTCTGATCTTCCTTGGGAGCTGTATCAAACTGGTGGAAGAGTATCTCTTCAGAACACACAGCGCTTGTGCCACACCTGCTGAAGAATATCCTGCTCAGCATGTCACACCATGGCTTCAAACACCCCAGAAAGCTGATTAGAAGGTAAAAATGGATTTTGATAAAACTTTTTGTCCAGGATGGAAACAATGTCTATTTGCCATCAAGACTGACACCTTTACATGAAGCAAGGTAGTACATTCATGGACATTTCATAGGTTACATCTTGACAATAACCTCTTCACTTGTGCCTCTTGAGCACTGCACTCTTTCAGCAGCATGACGGATAGTGAATATCTCAAGTAAGAGAGTACTCACCTTCTTTAGGATCATGGTATGCTACAATTATAAATCTCCTTGCTGTGTAGAGCTCTTAGGGTCAGGAACAAATAAATGGTTCAGCAGGAAGCTGGGGTCGTGTTTTACAGTCTAACAGTAAAACGCAGCTGTGGTTCTTGTTACCAGTTTTAATGAAACTGAACTGAAAGCAATGGGTTTGTTGCTTGGTAGCTAGTCAATGTGCAGAAAACCAGGAAAAGAACACAAAATCATAACCTGAAAGAAAATAATCGTGGTTTAAGTATTCTCATGTTGCCCATAGTATTTATCTAAAATAGATGTTCACTGGAAGCAAAAATTTAAAAATTGTAAGAATTCTACAAAATTTGGAACCTAAGTGTTACTTCATGAAAAAAACCCTGCTTAGATTCAATGCCAACAAATGTCTGAAAATGGACAGAAAAAACTTCTTATCTCAGTGCAACATTTTCTTTAACTTCAGTTTTGAGACTCTTTAGCAGAAGAAACAATATCTGTGCTCTAAAATGACTGACCTTCCTGGAATGGTGAAAGATTATAATTTATACCAGCCCATTAGCCGAGTTTCAAGAACAACTTTGCAAGAACTCTGAGCAAAATTTCCACATGTTGAATGCAAGTGGCTAACATACTCTGATAAATCTCCATC
This sequence comes from Porphyrio hochstetteri, assembly GCA_020800305.1. NCBI lineage: Eukaryota > Metazoa > Chordata > Aves > Gruiformes > Rallidae > Porphyrio > Porphyrio hochstetteri. The sequence continues at coordinate 14,768,785 of CM036938.1, read as the reverse complement.
TTGCTTATAATTCCTGGAGCCTCCAGCAACAATTGGTGTGTACTCATGTGGCAAAGCCTTGGTCTTTTTAGCAACTCTTTTGCAGAAATGCTGTCACATCATATCCATTATTTTCTTAATCCCACAAATGTATTTCAAGAGGCTGGTAGTTATAGCTTACATCCATCTACAATGCAGAATATCAGCCTAAAGGCACCACATTTTCTCTGTCTTCTCCTTGCTTCTACACAATGTAGGAGATATGTGTCAGTCACCAGGTCAAGTCATGTACACAAAGAGGAGGATGAGACGGCTGAAAACAACACGTACCTACAAGTTATCTGTAATACCATCAAGTGCCCTGGCACTCCTTGGGCTTTTGGTACAGGAATACAGAGGCCTCTGTTGTCCCAGGATTTTCATGGTTCATCAGCAGGTCAGTGTCACTCACCGTGGGCCCTGTACAGCGGAATCGGGGACTGAAATGCTTCAGGAACCAGTGGAAGGGACCAGTGTGAAAAAGAATGTGATCCTGCTGAAGATCACCTCTACCTACTAATACTATTTACAAGCTAACTGATTTATTTTCACCACACCTTATCACCTTCTATTCCTCCAACAAAGTGGTAATTTTTAATCTCATAGCTACAATATCTCTTGGCTCCTAGTATCTGTCAGGACCCTAGCGTGGACAATTCCATATAAATCAGGTTGTTCTCCTAAAAGGAAAGATGACAGTGTGATCAGAAGCCATGGGGCAGCCTCAGAGTCCACAGCAGTGGGATGAGTCTAGACTGAAGGACAAGGTGAGAAAGGAGGTGATGTCCACAAACAGGAATTAAGAATCAGAGGTTGAAAGAAATGATCCAAGTTTCAAGAGATTTTGGAAATTTCCATGCTGAGTAAGTCCCTAGGTGTCACAGAAGAGCTGGTCCTCAGACTGCTATGAGTCAGGCCTGTGTTAGGTTGGTCTATATGTGTGTGCTTGTTGTTGGAAGTTTGGAAACAAGTTTCAATACTTTGGTCAGACTGTGAATTCTTACAAGAGAGCAGTGATTTTTAAAAGAAGGAAGGATGCTGAATGGCTTGATTAATAGTATAACTTGAGAAATATTCAAGGATAGGAGTGTTGATTTTTTCTTTCATGACAGAAATGTGGGAAGAGCATGGAATTCCCTTTTAGTTGTTGAAAACTCTTAGGCTGCTCAATTCAGAGGTTTATTGAAACAGAAGTGTGAATGTCAGTATGAACAAGCAGACACCGTGATAAAAAATGTAGAACTTTTTATTAAGAAATCTTCCACCTACCAGCACAGTTCAAGTATACGTATTTAGGTGTATAAAGAAATAAAAATAGCAGAACAGCATGCTACTGAACAACAGTATGTTTTGATAACTCCAGCTAGCTTGAGTGTCTGCATGCCTTGTCTGCTTGACTTGGTTTGTTCTTTTGTTTGTTTCTTTTTCTTTTAGCTGTTTGGAAGTATTACTGCAGAATTTAGAACTTTGCACCTGAAAGTTTCTTTCAGTAGTAAATCTTGTTTCTTGTACCATAGGAGTAGATTATGTCAATTTACATGCTTTTTGTGTCAATCTCATGCTAATAATCTAAAATGGAGAAGTTTGGACTGAATTGGAGCTGAAATTTTATTCACAGAATAAGATAATTATCTAGCAATTCTTTCTCTAGTTTTAGGGTAGGATTGTTTTCCTGTCCTGTGTTTTTTGGCTGTAAAATCATTAAGATTAGTTCCCATGTTTTCAGTGTTGCGTTATCTTTGCTATTTTGTTGCATGCACTTCAGCTTTACATTACACAGTACCTTTAAAATACATGCTATGATATACTGTCTTTCTCGCTGGTTCCATGACAGGCTTTATTCACATTTGCATGCAGTATATTATTTCACCTATTCATTAACAAGAAATACTATATTTATATTTATGTATTATATTCCATTTTCTTTGGGAAAACTGCAAAGGTAAAACACTGGATGAAATTAACTCATTTAGAGGCTAATCCTTTATATTTTTGATGACTCCAACACACATACCATTTCTAACACACAGTAAGTAAACTGTTTTCTGCTCACAAATGTAAGTTCATTTCATGGAGACATGGTTCTGGCCCCTTTCTTTTTTTGCATCTCTTAAAAATGTGTATGAAGCAGCTAATTTTTTAGACTTTGACTCCTACCCACAGCCTGAAGGACATCACCATATGCATCCCGCAGTCCTCCTTGATGCCTGACATGGTAAGTCAGCTTTGAGAGACGTACGATCACAAGGCCAGTTTTGTATTCAGATACCAGCCTGTGACAAACAGGATCTATTTTCTTGTCTGTTCTCAGTTACTGCTGTTCTACTTTAGGAAGAGGAGGTCTGATTGGCCATGTGTTACAAGAAAGGACGGTCCTTCCATCAAGCCTCCTCAAAGGAGAGAAATTGGAGGTAGGAAGGTAGTGGTGTGACCATCTGTAAATGATGGAGAAGACAAAAGATGGCCACTGAAGTTCAAAGAACAGCTGTCTGTGTCTGGGAGATGATGGAAGCAGGTTCCCAACTAGGCAATGTCTGTTGCAATCCAGAAAATCATACAGTTAAGTGTAAATGATTCTGGCAACAAGGACTTGCCCTGAAGGCACAGTGAGCAGGGAAGGAGATTTTTTTAGAGTTTTACTCTTGAGCTAGTTTATTTTTCACCTGAAGTATTTGGAGCTTGTAAATATATTATTTCTTAGCCATGAAATTATCAATAATAGAGTGCAGAGCTCTTTATGAATCCTTTGAACCAACTGAACAAATACATTCCATGTCACATGCTTATAGTAACCGATGGATGCGTCCTGTCAGTGTATTTTGAGGGGTGTTTATACACTATTTCCAGAAAAATGGAACGGTAAAGATGCATTTCAAATTTTTTTTAATGTACTAAAAATAGTTTACAGTAGTTTAGCTGACAGTGGGCTAATATGCAATAATTTAGGCCATTCCTGTACTCTTCACCATGCTTTTTTCAACGTGGCTCTCCCGCTGTCTTTCTCATGATTAACTGAAAAAAACATCTAAAATTTGAAAACTGGACAACCTGTGTGTGGGTTTTATGGAGTTCTATTAACTCATACAGATTTTCATATGTTATCATAATTTTTTAACTAAAACTTCTTTTGCTTCCTTTAGGGTATGCATACACAAGTACAGTATAGTTGTGCATATTTATGGTGGCATCCTCCTTATAACTGTTACTGGAATTTATATACTAGGAAGATCAGTAGTACAGACCAATTAACAATGATGTATCTTATAGTTCGCATCAGTACTGTATCTTTAACATCTAATCATCTCCAGTACATGGACCTTTATAACACCCTTCACTGGCACTGAAGTATTATAATTTTACTACTAGAACAACAACACAAAATATCTCAAATAGAGAGTATTTTTTTGAAACTAACAAATGTGAGTATCAAAAATATCAGACTAATAATTTAATTATGGGTTTAGTATTATTTTGTGGATACAGCTCACCAGACTTAAAAAATTCTCTGTGTTTTACAGATACTTTTTTTTGTATGTTTTGGGGGTTTTGCTTTGTTTTCTTATTCTATAAGATGGCATTTTTATGAAGAAAGCAAAGTATGCGTTACAGGAATTTCATTGAAGTGTCAAGAAAAAGGACAACTACGGCAGTTAAGGAAGTGGAACCAACTCCTGACTGCTCAGCAGGCTTTCTGCATCACTTTGTAAGAGGCACCTTCAGCCTCTGCAACTTGAAAATTTAAAAACAATAAGTTAGTTCTTTCTAGAAGTGAACACGCCAAAAATTCACTGGGCAATTTATAAGTGTATGCTTTCTCCTACTCTGTACCTCTTGTGCATACATCATGCAATTTAGGCATCAATTAGGTACTGTCTGTGGTCTGGGGAGTCATGGGATTGTAGCACAACCTGAATGCTAGCACAGTCTCATTTTTTTCCCTGCGAGGGTTTTGTTGGTAGTGGGTTTCCTTAGTTCAACTCTGGTACCCCTGGGAAAAGCAAATGACAGCTGTTGCACTCACTAACACACTATGTGCCACAGAAACATGCTGACCTTCAGCAAAGTGCTAGCATCTAAATTCCTGGAAGCTGCTAGAAATGGGATCACCTAACAGAGAGGAGAGGAAGCACATATTTTCAAAGTTAATTCTGGAAAAGCAGGCCTTTTCAGTAAGCACCTAATGACTTCTTGGAGGTGTAAACCGGGTAACTCCAAGCAGTGTTAAAGTCGTAAACACATGGCTATGGGAAGGATAGGTAATCTGAGTGAGGACACTGGTGTTAATGTAATTTTGCTGTTACATTGTAAAACTTTAGGCTCTGCAGCCTGTTGAATAAGTTTTCTTGGGATCTTCAGCTAGACTTTGCCAACAACATATCCAGAGGTGTAACAGAAGGAAATGCTTAAATTCTCCCAGCAGGCAAACAACTCTACATAAGGAGAATTTGATTATTTACCTTGTGTGAAGAGGACACATTATAGCATAAACCCTAAATAGAAAAATCCAATAGCACTTAGTTTCCTAAAGGAAGAATAACTTTGCTAGTACTGCTATAATTACTATGCTTTGAGGAGCTTAGGCATGTTGTATCTAAACATGGATTAATAACTTTCTTCCTCAGTCACAGGCTTTTGCATACAAATAAAACTATAAAAATGCCACTCTCATGCTCACAAGTAAGGGAATAATAACCAGCAAATAAAATAAACGCTGTAGTTTCAACACACATTTTATTAAGTCTGAGATTTGATTCCCAAAGCTCTGTGTATTGTTTTATTAAAGCAGCATATGGCATAGCCAGTCTATAACATGCCAACACTGCTGACAATTCATAGTTTTATTTGCTGGCGAGCGACAATGTATTTGGGGTGTACAGGGAGTGGAAGGTGAAATTAGAATCATAGAATGCATTAGGTTGGAAGAGACCTTTAAAGGTCATCTAGTCCAACTCCCCTTCAGTGAGCAGGGACATCTTCACTAGATCAGGTTTCCCAGAGACCCAGCAAGCCTGATCTTGAATATCTCCACGGATGGGGCCTCCACTACCTCTGTGGGCAACCTGTGCCAGTGATCACCACCCTCATATTGAACATTTTTTTTCCTAATATTCAACCTGAATCTACCCTTTTCTAGTTTAAAACGATTTCCCCTCATCTTCTTGCTACGTGCCCTTGTGAACAGTTCTTCCTCAGCTTTCCTATATGAACATTTCAGGTACTGGAAGGTCACTGTAAGGTCCTCCTGGAGCCTTCTCTTCTCCAGGATGAACAAGCCCACCTCTTTTAGCCTGTCTTCACAGGACACGTGCTCCAGACCTTTGATGATTTTTGTGGCCCTTCTCTGGACACGCTCCAAGAGGTCCATGCTCCAAGCAGACAGGGATTCTTTGGCTCTCTGCCTTATTTCATCCAATTGAGATACAGGTTTGGGCTTTTCTACCTCCTTTTGGACTCTGCACGGAATTAGATCTTGGTATTCTTTTAGTCCCCATAATCCTTTATTGTTGGGGAAGGCAGCAGCAGGTCTGCTAGTAACCTGGCCCTGATGGCTGAAGAAATTGACCTTGACAACATTGCTGCATTCCCCTGAGATAGAGAAATCGCTCACTTTGTAACTGCGTTCACAGAACAGGGTGAAGATGAAGATGGGGTGCAGACTGCCTGGAGCCTAGTAGAAGGCAGAAAAAGATGACCAACGGAAAAAGTGTAAACTAACCCTTTAGCCTATAGCATTCTTATGTGTTGTTTGGTTAATACTATAAAGAGTCTGGGCAGTTGCAGTAAAGTGGCTGGAGCATTCTAAAACACATTGATCACTGAATGGTGTGTTGTGTCCATCTCTACAACGACACTTTATCTGTGTCAGGATCCCAACTGAGATCTTCCCTCAGGAGATAAATGTCAGTGCTAGGCACTCCTCCTCTGTGCTTCTGGTACAATCCTTCCCAAGCTTTTCCCAAAGCTGCCTTCCTTTCCTCATATCTAAACAAATATTCCAAGTGGGCTTGTATGTCTCTCCAATCAGGATCATGAGTCATCGTTAGAGTCTTAGCAGTGCTCTACATCGCATCCAGATTATCCCGGTAAATCCTGACTGCCTGTTTCCAGTGCAGTAAGTCAGAAGTTGTGAATGTTATGTGAACATATACCAGGTTTCCGTTGGGTCCCACAGCCAGTCTCAAAGGGGCCTGCAGTACAAGTCTGCCTCCTACTTCTTCCAGAAACAGGGACAGTAAATTCCTTTTCCATCTGACTTGTGCAATCAGACTCTAACAGTTTCAGGTGGGCTACCAATAGCTGCCCATCTTCCTTCCTCCGTGTCTCCTGACCTGGTTTTTCTCATCTTACAGTCAGCGTAACAAACAGGCTCTTTTTCCATCCTAGAACTCTCACAACACAAATGCTACTTTTCTTTCTTTTCCTCAGTTAAAGAATATAGTCCCTGCTGGTATTCCAAATCCAACACACCATATCGCTTTCTAATATTCAAACCACTTTTCAATGCAAAGAACAAATCCATATATGCCATCTCATTCCATTTCATGGGTTCATGGAGGGCAAGTCCTGCCTGGCCAACCTCATCTCCTTCTGTGACCAGGTGACCTGCATGGTGGATGAGGGAAAGGCTGTCGATGTAATCTTACTCAACTTCAGCAAAGCCTTTGACACAGTCTCCCATGGTACTCTTCTAGAGAAGCTGGCAGCCCAGGGCTTGGACAGGTATACTCTTTGCTGGGCTAAAAACTGGCTGGGTGGCCAGGCCCTGACAGTGGTGGTGAATGGAGTTAAATCCAACTGGCGACAGGTCCCAAGTGGTGTTCCTGTGAGCACACAAGGGATCGCTCCTCCTAATGTCTGGGCTGTTTCAAGCAAAATTTCTACTATTTATACAGATTAAATAGACATATTCATTACAATTTCTAAGAAAAAGCAGACATACAAACTTGGTCTTCCTCTTGGTGAATTTTTTCCCTTTTCCTTCAGTGCAGAGTCTTTATGGTTTTCTCCATAGTCTCAAAAACACATTCCTACAGAAAGTAGTTAGGAATCCCTTTTAGCTGAAAACAAGATCTACTCTGTCTCTTAACTGGTTGTTGGCCTCATTCTTGATCACTTTCCTATCTTCGCTTTCTTGTAGCTGCTCTAACAAAAGAGGTCAAACGGCTGCAGCCATTCTCCATGAAAACCCAAAGCATGCACATACTTTCTAATCTCCCTCTACTAGAGATCAATCTACCCATTATTATTATCTATCATTGAATCACTCTCAATATACATTTTCTCCCCTGTCCAGCTGGAAAAGGGATTGATAGAGCGACTTTGGTAGGTGTTTGGCCTCCAGCCAGGGTCAAACCAACATATGTCGTTAGCCGGTGTGCAGTACGCCAAGAGACACACACAGCGGAGGTAAAAGATTTATTCCTTGTCTGCACAGAGATGGGTGCTAGGTGGCGATTCCACCAAATTATCCCCATATACACCGAATTTACAACCTCTTTCTCTTGTTCCAGCAGAGCAGGCTTCTTATCAATCCTTCAGCCCTTCTTCAAAAGCAGAGCTGTTAGCAAAGCAGGTCAGTATGTTTACCCCTAAACTAAAGACTGTCAAAGCACTGACTCAAACACATTTCTCTCCCCATGAAAATTCGTTTTTATGGGTATCCCCAGGGGTGTCGGAGCCCCACTTCTGCCTCCCCTTCAGCTTGAAACGCCCCCATGCTGCCCCTCCCCTCGCTCCATAGGCTGTGCCCAGCACCAGGAACAAGAGCCTCTGTGACATCAGCCCCGTCACCAGGAACCAGAGGCTCTGTGACATCAGCCCCGTGGCCAAGGCCACCCCAGGCAACGGGAGTACTGCGGGCAGTTCAGCAGTAGCTGCACTGTGGATAGCAAGTCCTGCTTTGTTCTTGCATCTGCCGTGTTCTCCTGCCATGAAGCTGCTCTCTTTCCTCGTTTTGCTGGCCTTGTGCTGGCCTGTGCAGGGCACATGGGATACATGCTGGTAAGCGGCCCATGGCTCTTGGAGGGAGCATGGGCAAGCCTTACGGGATTCACTGGAGGGTGCCCACTTGTCCCCCATGGCCATGCCACAGCTTTCCAAACCCCCTGTGGGGGCCTCAGGTCTTGCCAGCACCCAGGCTGCTGGCATCGCTTGTCTACGGGGCTAAAGCCGAAACAGAGGCAGATGGGCGCGTGCCCCATGGGGTTCCCTGGCCCTGCTGTCCATACAGCACCTTGTGGGGTGGGAAGATGTCTGACCTTCAGCTCGAACGGCAGCAAGCCATTGAGCAGGACAGTAACCATCTTCTGCTTACAGGACCTGCGGGCTCCGGCCCATGGCCTGGAACTCTGGCATGTCACGTGTTGTGGGTGGCAGAGATGCCCAGAAGGGAGCCTGGCCCTGGATTGTGAGCATCCAGAATCCCTGGAAAGCAGGCACAGGGCATGTATGCGGAGGATCCCTGATCAGCCCACAGTGGGTGCTCACAGCCGCCCACTGCTTCAACAATGTCTGGTAAGCAGGAGCAGGGAACAGCACACAACACTCCCAGCTGCCCTGCCCACAGCACCCAGGGCTCCCCTCATCCTATCCCGTTCCATTCGCCTGCTGGACGCCCACTGGCTAGACTCTCCCCAGCCCGCTTGAGAGCCTGCTCAGGAGAAAGCTGGGCTCACGCCACGGCTTCCCAGCAGCCTCCAGTTCCATGTTCCTTGTGCCCAAGGCATGCTAGGGTGGTCGCACCCTCCGTAGCACCACTTTCCTCTCTGCCGTGTCAAGAGCAGGTGCCAGGCAACGGCTGGGCTGTGGCAGCACGTGGTTCCTCTGGCTCTGAGCGCTCTTTCTGCCTTCCAGGGACGTCTCCATGTGGTACGTGGTTATTGGTGCCAATCAGTTGACTCAGCTGGGTCCTGAGGCCCAAGTGCGCAGTATCATCCAGGTGATTGTTCACGAGCACTACAGCAACATCACACAAAGGAACGACATTGCACTTATGGAGTTGGACCACCCTGTCCAGTGCAACGACCACATCCAGCTTGCCTGCGTGCCTGATGCCTCGCTGAGAGTGTCAGAGCTGACCAACTGCTACATCAGCGGCTGGGGCGCCACAGCTGCAAGATGTGAGTTCCCGAGCACTCCTTGTATCATGAGGGCAAGCATGGCACACTGGGGAGGCGGGCTGGGATTTCAGGCAGCAGAGGTGAAATGTCGCCACAGTCAGGTTGCACAGGGACATGTGCCTAGAGAGAGGAGGTGGGCCTGACCCATTAGCCAAAGCAAGACAGAAAGCAAACACCGCTATCATGCCTTCCGGAGGCCAAGCCAAGATGTAGGCAAGGGGCTCACCCAGACCAGGGAGGAGAACCAGCAACGAGCCACTGTGTTCTTTGCTCACAGCTGCAGATTCCGCCGATGTGCTGCAGGAAGCCAAGGTCCACCTCATTGACATCCAGCAGTGTAACAGCAGCAAGTGGTACCGAGGGGCCATCCACAGGCACAACCTGTGTGCTGGCTATCCGCAGGGTGGCATCGACACCTGCCAGGTAGGAGCCTGTGACAAATCAGCCCCCAGCACCACCAGCAGCCCTGTCACAACAGCCCCAAGGTCTCCTGGTGTGGGCTTTGCCTGGCAAGTCACCTTCCCAGTGCTGCTGGGACTCGCCTCTCCTTCCCCATGGGCACGGCCTTGCCCGGTGCCCCACCTTGGCCCACCTAGGGCTCTTGGCAGCTCACAGGTCCACATCCCAGTCCCGGCAGATGAGTCTTCTGCACATCCAGCATCACTGCGCAGAGTTGAGGGAGAGCCAATCCCCTCGTGGGCAAGGGAGGGAGCTCTGGCTCCTGGGAAGGAGCCAGCCGTATTGCTGACAGTGGGCACCCAACACCACCTTCATGTTCTCTCCTTCCCCTCAGGGTGACAGTGGTGGTCCCCTTGTCTGCCAGGACAAGAACGCAGAATACTTCTGGCTTGTGGGAGTGACCAGCTGGGGCACAGGCTGTGCAAGAGCAAGGCGGCCTGGCGTCTACACCGCCACCCAGCACTTCTATGACTGGATCCTGGTCCAGATGGGAGCACGCTCAGCATTCAGGGGTACCCCGACAGCACAGGCGTGGAGTCACTTCCTTACCACCTCAAGGACCTGGCAGAAGCCAGCCCCAACACCAGCTCTGGCGGAAGAGCCTACCACCTGCCTAGTGCCTGTCAAGAAGCTGATGCAATTCCTCACTTGGGTGCAGGAGCTCCTGCAGGGTCTGTGGGAAGAAAAGGTGTGAGGAAGCAGGAGGGCCAGGATCCAGGCAGGACAGCATGGTACCACCACTGTCTGCTGCTGGCCTAATGGCCTCTGATACACAGCGTCAGAGGTCTGCTCTGTCTCCTCCACACTTCCCGGCATTTCACACCATTGCTGATTTCAGCTGGGTTCTTGAAATAAAGTTACCCGTTTTCACTGCTCACCACGCTTCGGATAAGTCTACTGGGCAAGGGCAAGCACTTCCAAGTTCTGCACGGCCAAAATGCAGCCGCAGTCACGGAGGGCACAAAGGGGAAGAGTCACTCGAAAGGGTTGCAACCATGTCAGCTCAGAGAGGGGGAGCTCAAATAATATTTTCCTCACCTGTGGGTTCAGAGCAGGGTAGGAGAACCCAGGAGTTGAACAAGTGGCTGAAAGGCTGGTGCTGGCATAGGAACTTTGGGGTTTTTGATCAAGGGATGGTGTACTCAGCTCCTGACATGATAACTGTTGACAGGGCTCACCTGCCTCAAGGGGAAAGTAGATCCTTGCCCAGGAGATGGCAGGGCTCATTGAGCGAGCTTTAAACTAGGGAAGAAGGGGGAAGAGGAGATCCTGAAGGCTGCTGGGGTCAGGCAAGTGCTCCAAGAGACACGACTAGTGCTGGTGGGGGAAGAATCACAGAATCACAGAATTGTAGGGGTTGGAAGGGACCTCGAGAGATCATCGGGTCCAACCCCCCTGCCAAAGCAGGCTCCCTAGCTCATATTGCTCAGATAGGCGTCCAGGCGGGTCTTGAATATCTCCAGTGAAGGAGACTCCACCACCTCCCTGGGCAGCCTATTCCAGTGCTCAGTCACCCTCACTGTGAAAAAGTTCTTCCGCATGTTGGTGCGGAACTTCCTATGCTCCAACTTGCAGCCATTGCCCCTTGTCCTATCCCCACAGACCACTGAAAAGGGGCTGGCCGATTCCCCCTGCATCCCCTGCTTCAGATAATTATAAACTTTGATTAGGTCCCCCCTTAGTCTTCTCTTCTCAAGGCTGAACAGTCCCAGCTTACTCAGCCTTTCCTCATAGGGGAGATGCTCTAGGCCCTTAATCATCTTCGTAGCCCTTCTTTGGACTCTTTCCAGGAGATCCCTGTCCTTTTTATACCAAGGAGCCCAGAACTGGACACAATACTCCAGGTGGGGCCTGACCAGGGCAGAGTAGAGAGGGAGGATCACCTCCTTTGACCTGCTGGCTACACTCCTCCTGATGCATCCCAGGATCCCATTGGCTCTCTTGGCCACCGAGGCACACTGCTGGCTCATGGCCAACCTGTCATCTACCAGGACCCCCAGGTCCTTCTCCACTGAGCTCTTCTCCAGCAGGTCATCCCCCAGCCTGTACTGATACAAACAGTTGTTCCTTCCCAGGTGCAAGACTTTACACTTGCTTTTGTTGAACTTCATCTGGTTTCTCACTGCCCAGCTCTCCAGCCTGTCCAGGTCTCTCTGGATGGCAGCGCAGTGCTCCTGCGTGTCAGCCACTCCTCCCAGCTTTGTATCATCGGCGTACTTGCTGAGGGTGGATGTTATTCCCTCATCAAGATCGTCAATGAAGATATTAAACTGGACTGGACCCAACACTGAGCCCTGGGGAACACCGCTGGTAACAGGCCTCCAGTCAGATTCTACTCCACGAATCACAACCCTCTGGGTTCGGTCCGACAGCCAATTCTCAACCCACCTCACTGTCCACTCATCTATCCCATGCTTTCTCAGCTTTGCTATCAGGATGTCATGGGAGACAGTATCAAAGGCCTTGCTGAAGTCAAGGTAGATGACATCCACTGCTCTCCCTCCATCTACCCAGCCTGTCATGAGATCGTAGAAGGCTATGAGGTTGGTCGAGCACGATTTCCCCTTAGTGAATCCATGCTGACTACTCCTCATGACCTTCTTCTCTTCCAATTGCTTGGAGATGGCATCCAGAACAAGCTGTTCCATGACCTTTCCAGGGGCAGAGGTGAGGCTGACTGGCCTATAGTTACTAGGTTCCTCCTTCTTGCCCTTTTTAAAGACTGGAGTGACATTGGCTATCCTCCAGTCTTCAGGCACTTCTCCTGTCCTCCAAGACCTGTTGAAGATGATAGAGAGCGGCTCAGCAATCACCTCCGCCAGCTCCCTCAGCACACGTGGATGTAACCCATCTGGGCCCATGGATTTGTGTGCATTAATCCCTTTGAGCCGCTCCTGGACCTCCCCTACTTGAACCAGAGGGAAATTCTTCATTTCCCAATCAGTCCTACTCTCATCCAGTGTCTGTGGGTCCCGGGGGGCCTTTGAAGTGAAGACCGAAGCAAAGGCGGCATTCAATATCTCCACTTTCTCAGCATCCCCCGTAACCAGGACACCCTCCTTATTCAGCAAGGGACCTACATTATCCCTGGACATCCTCTTACTGTTCACGTGCCTAAAAAACCCCTTTTTATTATCCTTTATGTCCCTTGCCAGCTTAATTTCCAAGAGGGCTTTAGCCTTCCTAGTTGCATCCCTACAGGCCCTGACCACGTTCCTGTATTCTTCCCAGGTGCTCAGACCCTTTTTCCACGATTCATAGATCTTCTGCTTCTCTTTGAGTTTGCTCAATAGCTCCCTGTTCATCCATGCAGGTCTTCTGCCTCTCTTTCCCCATTTCCTCCTCAAAGGGATGCATCGTTCCTGTGCTTGGAAGAAGTGCTGTTTGAATGCTAGCCAGCTCTCGCAGGCTCCCATTCCTTCAAACAGCGTAGCCCACGGGATAGCCCCCATTAAGTGGCGGAGGAGATCAAAGTTAGCTCTACCAAAATTCAGGGTAGCTATCCTACTTTTTGGCTTGCTTCTTCCACCCAGGATCATGAACTGAACCATTTCATGGTCGCTTTGCCCTAAGCTGCCCCCGACCTTCACTTCCCTAACAAGTCCATCCTTGTTAGTGAAAACAAGGTCCAGCAGCTGCCCTCCCCTTGTGGGCTCCTGCACCATCTGTAGCAGGAAATTGTCTTCAACACACTGCAGAAATTGTCTGGACTGCATACGACTGGCCGTATTGCTTGCCCAGCAAATATCTGGGTAGTTGAAGTCCCCCATAAGGATCAGTGCCCGGGAACTTGAGGCTACTTCTAACTGTTTATGGAATGCGTTATCTACCTGCTCCTCTTGATCAGGGGGCCTATAGCACACTCCCACAACAGTGTTCCCCATACCGGTTTGCCCCTTGATTTTAACCCACAAGCACTCGACAGAAGGTTCATCCTTCCCCAGGTGGAGCTCAACACATTCTAGGTGCTCTCTCACATAAAGAGCAACTCCTCCACCTCGCTTCCCTAGCCTGTCTTTCCTAAAAAGCACATAGCCATCCATGACAGTGTGCCAGTCGTCCAGGTTGTCCCACCACGTCTCTGTGATTGCGATGAGATCATGGCCCTGCGACCGCACAAAGATCTCTAGTTCTTCTTGTTTGTTCCCCATGCTACGTGCATTTGTGTAAAGACAGTTCAGTGGTGAAGCAGATGTAGGTATCCTCAACGGCCCACAGCGAGATTTCTGACAGGGGACTGGCAAAAGTGGCTCCACGGAGGAGTACTCAGGGCAGTCCACAGAATTTTCCCTACTCTCACGTGGAAAAACGTCCCCAAGTCCACGACTGTGCTGTTGGTATTTACCTCTTCCCACCGTCAACTCCCGTTGTGTCTCCCGAAGCCTAACCCTGGCAGCCGCCTTAATATCCCCTTCCCCCTTCCTAACTAGTTTAAAGCACGATCGATGAGCCCTGCTATCTCCTGGGCGAGGATCCGCTTTCCTTTATAGGACAGGTGAGCCCCATTAGCAGTACTCATGCCAGGAGCAGAGTACACCATCCCTTGGTTAAAGAATCCAAAGTTCTTGCGCCGGCACCAGCCTTTTAACCACACATTCAACTCGTGGGTTATCCTGTCCTGCTCTGAGCCCCTCCTCCCACAAGTGGGGATAGAGCAGAATATTATTTGGGCTCCCCCCCCCTCAACAGAGCGCCCCAGGTCCCGGAATTCCCTTTTGACAGCTTGCAGGCTACACTTTGTGATTGCGTCCCTGCCTGCTTGAACTATCAGTAAGGGATAATAGTCAGTGGATCTTACCAGGCCTGGTAGCCTTCTGGTAATATCCCTGACCCGGGCTCCAGGGAGGCAACACACCTCCCTGCGTGTAGGGTCTGGCCTACATATAGGCCCTTCTGTCCCTCTGAGAAGGGAATCTCCTACTACGACTACCTTCCTCTCTTCCCTAACAGAGGCAGTCTCAAGGCGTGCAGATGACCGCCTCACTCTAGGCCTCCGCTTTCTCTGAGGCAGAGGGGCTCCATTCATCTCCTCAGGTACCTCCTCCTCAACTGTCAGGGCCCCAAACCTGTTGCTCAGGGACACCTGAGGGGGTGGGGTAGGTAGGCAGGGGGAGTGCCTACGACGCCGAGTCGGGACTGTCTTCCAGGCCTCCTCGGGGTTTGGGTCACTCCCATTAACCTGGCACGGGCAGTGAGGGGGGACCGTCTTCAGGTGTGAGGTGTCATCCCGACTGTCTTCCTTTTGGGACGCCAGGGAGCTACTCCACCAGTCAATCTCTCGCTCGCAGTCCCCGATCACCCGCAGTCTTTCAACCTCTTCCTTTAGTTGTACCACCAAAGCAAGCAGGTCATCGACCTGCTCACACCTCAGACAGGCTAGGTGTTTGCCTCTTATCCCAGGCAACTGCAGGCTCTGGCATTCCCTGCAGCCTGAGACCTGGACCGCAGCATCCCTAGGCAGGCCCTCCATCGGGGTTGCCCGAGATTTGCAGGGGGAACCTCTGCGCCTGGTGGAGACCATGGTTAGCTGAGCACACAGCAGACAGGGAACCCTCAGCTCGCCCTTTTGTACTCTGCGAGCCGGTCCTCTGAGTATACCCCCTCAGCAAACTAGGAGGGGAGGCTTGCTCGGCCTGCTTGCTCTGCCTGCGCGAACTGCCTCGCTAACTGCCGCGCCACGACCTTCTGACGCACCACGCCCTGTTTGCCCGTCCTGGTCGCCGCGCTCCGGGTCGCCCCACTCCCAGAGGCCTCTCTTGTATGGAGAGGGATAATTCCTGTCGCCCTTAGCTCCGCCCCCGATGAGTCACCGCTCCGGGCAGTGCAGGGGACGCACAATGGCTGTTAATGGGTGCTGATGGCCACTGATGGGTGCACCTCTGCCTCTCTCCTTTTGAACTTAGGTGCTTTTTGTTAGTTGCCCTCGCGGATCTATGTCCGGGGGTTGTTGCTCGCAGAAAGAGGGTCCCTCGACGGAGTCTCCCGCTTCAGAGCCCTGCTCCTCAGCAGGTAAAGAAGGTAAAGGCCAACAGCACAGTGACGGACTTGGGGATGTTGTTCCATGTGACAGTAGGGAAAATGCTGTGGATTTCCCTGAGGACTCCTCAGTGGAGGCACCATTGCCCATCCCCTGTGGGAAATCTCGCTGTGATCTGTTGAGGATACCTGCATCTGCTGCCTCCCACGGTCGCAGGGCCACGATCTCATTGCGATCACAGAGACACGGTGGGGCAGCCTGGATGACTGGAATGCTGTCATGGATGGCTATGTGCTTTTTAGGAAAGATAGGCTAGGGAGGCGAGGTGGAGGAGTTGCTCTCTATGTGAGAGAGCAGCTAGAATGTGTTGAACTCCACCTGGGGGAGGATGATCAATCCGTTGAGAACTTGTGGGTAAGAATCAAGGGGCGGGCTAATGTGAGTGACACTGTTGTGGGTGTGTACTACAGGCCCCCTGATCAGGAGGAGAGAGTTGAGAATGCATTCTACAAGCAGCTAGAAGTAGCCTCGAGATCCCAGGCCCTGGTCCTTATGGGAGACTCCAGATACCCACATATTTGTTGGGCAAGCAACAGGGCCAGTCGTATGCAGTCCAGACAATTTCTGCAATGTGTGCAACACAATTTCCTACTACAGCTGATGCTGGAACCTACAAGGGGAGGGTGGGTACTGGACCTTGTAGCAGCAGCATGCTGCCCCTCCCCTCGCTCCATAGGCTGTGCCCAGCACCAGGAACCAGAGGCTCTGTGACATCAGCCCCGTGGCCAAGGCCACCCCAGGCAACGGGAGTACTGCGGGCAGTTCAGCAGTAGCTGCACTGTGGATAGCAAGTCCTGCTTTGTTCTTGCATCTGCCGTGTTCTCCTGCCATGAAGCTGCTCTCTTTCCTCGTTTTGCTGGCCTTGTGCTGGCCTGTGCAGGGCACATGGGATACATGCTGGTAAGCGGCCCATGGCTCTTGGAGGGAGCATGGGCAAGCCTTACGGGATTCACTGGAGGGTGCCCACTTGTCCCCCATGGCCATGCCACAGCTTTCCAAACCC
Organism: Porphyrio hochstetteri; assembly: GCA_020800305.1. NCBI lineage: Eukaryota > Metazoa > Chordata > Aves > Gruiformes > Rallidae > Porphyrio > Porphyrio hochstetteri. Next base: position 14,752,149 of record CM036938.1, on the reverse strand, counting down.
CCTGTGGGGGCCTCAGGTCTTGCCAGCACCCAGGCTGCTGGCATCGCTTGTCTACGGGGCTAAAGCCGAAACAGAGGCAGATGGGCGCGTGCCCCATGGGGTTCCCTGGCCCTGCTGTCCATACAGCACCTTGTGGGGTGGGAAGATGTCTGACCTTCAGCTCGAACGGCAGCAAGCCATTGAGCAGGACAGTAACCATCTTCTGCTTACAGGACCTGCGGGCTCCGGCCCATGGCCTGGAACTCTGGCATGTCACGTGTTGTGGGTGGCAGAGATGCCCAGAAGGGAGCCTGGCCCTGGATTGTGAGCATCCAGAATCCCTGGAAAGCAGGCACAGGGCATGTATGCGGAGGATCCCTGATCAGCCCACAGTGGGTGCTCACAGCAGCCCACTGCTTCAACAATGTCTGGTAAGCAGGAGCAGGGAACAGCACACAACACTCCCAGCTGCCCTGCCCACAGCACCCAGGGCTACCCTCATCCTATCCCGTTCCATTCGCCTGCTGGACGCCCACTGGCTAGACTCTCCCCAGCCCGCTTGAGAGCCTGCTCAGGAGAAAGCTGGGCTCACGCCACGGCTTCCCAGCAGCCTCCAGTTCCATGTTCCTTGTGCCCAAGGCATGCTAGGGTGGTCGCACCCTCCGTAGCACCACTTTCCTCTCTGCCGTGTCAAGAGCAGGTGCCAGGCAACGGCTGGGCTGTGGCAGCACGTGGTTCCTCTGGCTCTGAGCGCTCTTTCTGCCTTCCAGGGACGTCTCCATGTGGTACGTGGTTATTGGTGCCAATCAGTTGACTCAGCTGGGTCCTGAGGCCCAAGTGCGCAGTATCATCCAGGTGATTGTTCACGAGCACTACAGCAACATCACACAAAGGAACGACATTGCACTTATGGAGTTGGACCACCCTGTCCAGTGCAACGACCACATCCAGCTTGCCTGCGTGCCTGATGCCTCGCTGAGAGTGTCAGAGCTGACCAACTGCTACATCAGCGGCTGGGGCGCCACAGCTGCAAGATGTGAGTTCCCGAGCACTCCTTGTATCATGAGGGCAAGCATGGCACACTGGGGAGGCGGGCTGGGATTTCAGGCAGCAGAGGTGAAATGTCGCCACAGTCAGGTTGCACAGGGACATGTGCCTAGAGAGAGGAGGTGGGCCTGACCCATTAGCCAAAGCAAGACAGAAAGCAAACACCGCTATCATGCCTTCCGGAGGCCAAGCCAAGATGTAGGCAAGGGGCTCACCCAGACCGGGGAGGAGAACCAGCAACGAGCCACTGTGTTCTTTGCTCACAGCTGCAGATTCCGCCGATGTGCTGCAGGAAGCCAAGGTCCACCTCATTGACATCCAGCAGTGTAACAGCAGCAAGTGGTACCGAGGGGCCATCCACAGGCACAACCTGTGTGCTGGCTATCCGCAGGGTGGCATCGACACCTGCCAGGTAGGAGCCTGTGACAAATCAGCCCCCAGCACCACCAGCAGCCCTGCCACAACAGCCCCAAGGTCTCCTGGTGTGGGCTTTGCCTGGCAAGTCACCTTCCCAGTGCTGCTGGGACTCGCCTCTCCTTCCCCATGGGCACGGCCTTGCCCGGTGCCCCACCTTGGCCCACCTAGGGCTCTTGGCAGCTCACAGGTCCACATCCCAGTCCCGGCAGATGAGTCTTCTGCACATCCAGCATCACTGCGCAGAGTTGAGGGAGAGCCAATCCCCTCGTGGGCAAGGGAGGGAGCTCTGGCTCCTGGGAAGGAGCCAGCCGTATTGCTGACAGTGGGCACCCAACACCACCTTCATGTTCTCTCCTTCCCCTCAGGGTGACAGTGGTGGTCCCCTTGTCTGCCAGGACAAGAACGCAGAATACTTCTGGCTTGTGGGAGTGACCAGCTGGGGCACAGGCTGTGCAAGAGCAAGGCGGCCTGGCGTCTACACCGCCACCCAGCACTTCTATGACTGGATCCTGGTCCAGATGGGAGCACGCTCAGCATTCAGGGGTACCCCGACAGCACAGGCGTGGAGTCACTTCCTTACCACCTCAAGGACCTGGCAGAAGCCAGCCCCAACACCAGCTCTGGCGGAAGAGCCTACCACCTGCCTAGTGCCTGTCAAGAAGCTGATGCAATTCCTCACTTGGGTGCAGGAGCTCCTGCAGGGTCTGTGGGAAGAAAAGGTGTGAGGAAGCAGGAGGGCCAGGATCCAGGCAGGACAGCATGGTACCACCACTGTCTGCTGCTGGCCTAATGGCCTCTGATACACAGCGTCAGAGGTCTGCTCTGTCTCCTCCACACTTCCCGGCATTTCACACCATTGCTGATTTCAGCTGGGTTCTTGAAATAAAGTTACCCGTTTTCACTGCTCACCACGCTTCGGATAAGTCTACTGGGCAAGGGCAAGCACTTCCAAGTTCTGCACGGCCAAAATGCAGCCGCAGTCACGGAGGGCACAAAGGGGAAGAGTCGCTCGAAAGGGTTGCAACCATGTCAGCTCAGAGAGGGGGAGCTCAAATAATATTTTCCTCACCTGTGGGTTCAGAGCAGGGTAGGAAAACCCAGGAGTTGAACAAGTGGCTGAAAGGCTGGTGCTGGCATAGGAACTTTGGGTTTTTTGATCAAGGGATGGTGTACTCAGCTCCTGACATGATAACTGTTGACAGGGCTCACCTGCCTCAAGGGGAAAGTAGATCCTTGCCCAGGAGGTGGCAGGGCTCATTGAGCGAGCTTTAAACTAGGGAAGAAGGGGGAAGAGGAGATCCTGAAGGCTGCTGGGGTCAGGCAAGTGCTCCAAGAGACACGACTAGAGCTGATGGGGGAAGAAGGTAAAGGCCAACAGCACAGTGACGGACTTGGGGATGTTGTTCCATGTGATAGTAGGGAAAATGCTGTGGATTTCCCTGAGGACTCCTCAGTGGAGGCACCATTGCCCATCCCCTGTGGGAAATCTCGCTGTGATCTGTTGAGGATACCTGCACCTGCTGCCTCCCACGGTCGCAGGGCCACGATCTCATTGCGATCACAGAGACACGGTGGGGCAGCCTGGATGACTGGAATGCTGTCATGGATGGCTATGTGCTTTTTAGGAAAGATAGGCTAGGGAGGCGAGGTGGAGGAGTTGCTCTCTATGTGAGAGAGCAGCTAGAATGTGTTGAACTCCACCTGGGGGAGGATGATCAATCCGTTGAGAACTTGTGGGTAAGAATCAAGGGGCGGGCTAATGTGAGTGACACTGTTGTGGGTGTGTACTACAGGCCCCCTGATCAGGAGGAGAGAGTTGAGAATGCATTCTACAAGCAGCTAAAAGTAGCCTCGAGATCCCAGGCCCTGGTCCTTATGGGAGACTCCAGATACCCAAGTATTTGTTGGGCAAGCAACAGGGCCAGTCGTATGCAGTCCAGACAATTTCTGCAATGTGTGCAACACAATTTCCTACTACAGCTGATGCTGGAACCTACAAGGGGAGGGTGGGTACTGGACCTTGTAGCAGCAGCATGCTGCCCCTCCCCTCGCTCCATAGGCTGTGCCCAGCACCAGGAACCAGAGGCTCTGTGACATCAGCCCCGTGGCCAAGGCCACCCCAGGCAACGGGAGTACTGCGGGCAGTTCAGCAGTAGCTGCACTGTGGATAGCAAGTCCTGCTTTGTTCTTGCATCTGCCGTGTTCTCCTGCCATGAAGCTGCTCTCTTTCCTCCTTTTGCTGGCCTTGTGCTGGCCTGTGCAGGGCACATGGGATACATGCTGGTAAGCGGCCCATGGCTCTTGGAGGGAGCATGGGCAAGCCTTACGGGATTCACTGGAGGGTGCCCACTTGTCCCCCATGGCCATGCCACAGCTTTCCAAACCCCCTGTGGGGGCCTCAGGTCTTGCCAGCACCCAGGCTGCTGGCATCGCTTGTCTACGGGGCTAAAGCCGAAACAGAGGCAGATGGGCGCGTGCCCCATGGGGTTCCCTGGCCCTGCTGTCCATACAGCACCTTGTGGGGTGGGAAGATGTCTGACCTTCAGCTCGAACGGCAGCAAGCCATTGAGCAGGACAGTAACCATCTTCTGCTTACAGGACCTGCGGGCTCCGGCCCATGGCCTGGAACTCTGGCATGTCACGTGTTGTGGGTGGCAGAGATGCCCAGAAGGGAGCCTGGCCCTGGATTGTGAGCATCCAGAATCCCTGGAAAGCAGGCACAGGGCATGTATGCGGAGGATCCCTGATCAGCCCACAGTGGGTGCTCACAGCAGCCCACTGCTTCAACAATGTCTGGTAAGCAGGAGCAGGGAACAGCACACAACACTCCCAGCTGCCCTGCCCACAGCACCCAGGGCTACCCTCATCCTATCCCGTTCCATTCGCCTGCTGGACGCCCACTGGCTAGACTCTCCCCAGCCCGCTTGAGAGCCTGCTCAGGAGAAAGCTGGGCTCACGCCACGGCTTCCCAGCAGCCTCCAGTTCCATGTTCCTTGTGCCCAAGGCATGCTAGGGTGGTCGCACCCTCCGTAGCACCACTTTCCTCTCTGCCGTGTCAAGAGCAGGTGCCAGGCAACGGCTGGGCTGTGGCAGCACGTGGTTCCTCTGGCTCTGAGCGCTCTTTCTGCCTTCCAGGGACGTCTCCATGTGGTACGTGGTTATTGGTGCCAATCAGTTGACTCAGCTGGGTCCTGAGGCCCAAGTGCGCAGTATCATCCAGGTGATTGTTCACGAGCACTACAGCAACATCACACAAAGGAACGACATTGCACTTATGGAGTTGGACCACCCTGTCCAGTGCAACGACCACATCCAGCTTGCCTGCGTGCCTGATGCCTCGCTGAGAGTGTCAGAGCTGACCAACTGCTACATCAGCGGCTGGGGCGCCACAGCTGCAAGATGTGAGTTCCCGAGCACTCCTTGTATCATGAGGGCAAGCATGGCACACTGGGGAGGCGGGCTGGGATTTCAGGCAGCAGAGGTGAAATGTCGCCACAGTCAGGTTGCACAGGGACATGTGCCTAGAGAGAGGAGGTGGGCCTGACCCATTAGCCAAAGCAAGACAGAAAGCAAACACCGCTATCATGCCTTCCGGAGGCCAAGCCAAGATGTAGGCAAGGGGCTCACCCAGACCGGGGAGGAGAACCAGCAACGAGCCACTGTGTTCTTTGCTCACAGCTGCAGATTCCGCCGATGTGCTGCAGGAAGCCAAGGTCCACCTCATTGACATCCAGCAGTGTAACAGCAGCAAGTGGTACCGAGGGGCCATCCACAGGCACAACCTGTGTGCTGGCTATCCGCAGGGTGGCATCGACACCTGCCAGGTAGGAGCCTGTGACAAATCAGCCCCCAGCACCACCAGCAGCCCTGTCACAACAGCCCCAAGGTCTCCTGGTGTGGGCTTTGCCTGGCAAGTCACCTTCCCAGTGCTGCTGGGACTCGCCTCTCCTTCCCCATGGGCACGGCCTTGCCCGGTGCCCCACCTTGGCCCACCTAGGGCTCTTGGCAGCTCACAGGTCCACATCCCAGTCCCGGCAGATGAGTCTTCTGCACATCCAGCATCACTGCGCAGAGTTGAGGGAGAGCCAATCCCCTCGTGGGCAAGGGAGGGAGCTCTGGCTCCTGGGAAGGAGCCAGCCGTATTGCTGACAGTGGGCACCCAACACCACCTTCATGTTCTCTCCTTCCCCTCAGGGTGACAGTGGTGGTCCCCTTGTCTGCCAGGACAAGAACGCAGAATACTTCTGGCTTGTGGGAGTGACCAGCTGGGGCACAGGCTGTGCAAGAGCAAGGCGGCCTGGCGTCTACACCGCCACCCAGCACTTCTATGACTGGATCCTGGTCCAGATGGGAGCACGCTCAGCATTCAGGGGTACCCCGACAGCACAGGCGTGGAGTCACTTCCTTACCACCTCAAGGACCTGGCAGAAGCCAGCCCCAACACCAGCTCTGGCGGAAGAGCCTACCACCTGCCTAGTGCCTGTCAAGAAGCTGATGCAATTGCTCACTTGGGTGCAGGAGCTCCTGCAGGGTCTGTGGGAAGAAAAGGTGTGAGGAAGCAGGAGGGCCAGGATCCAGGCAGGACAGCATGGTACCACCACTGTCTGCTGCTGGCCTAATGGCCTCTGATACACAGCGTCAGAGGTCTGCTCTGTCTCCTCCACACTTCCCGGCATTTCACACCATTGCTGATTTCAGCTGGGTCCTTGAAATAAAGTTACCCGTTTTCACTGCTCACCACGCTTCGGATAAGTCTACTGGGCAAGGGCAAGCACTTCCAAGTTCTGCACGGCCAAAATGCAGCCGCAGTCACGGAGGGCACAAAGGGGAAGAGTCACTCGAAAGGGTTGCAACCATGTCAGCTCAGAGAGGGGGAGCTCAAATAATATTTTCCTCACCTGTGGGTTCAGAGCAGGGTAGGAGAACCCAGGAGTTGAACAAGTGGCTGAAAGGCTGGTGCTGGCATAGGAACTTTGGGGTTTTTGATCAAGGGATGGTGTACTCAGCTCCTGACATGATAACTGTTGACAGGGCTCACCTGCCTCAAGGGGAAAGTAGATCCTTGCCCAGGAGGTGGCAGGGCTCATTGAGCGAGCTTTAAACTAGGGAAGAAGGGGGAAGAGGAGATCCTGAAGGCTGCTGGGGTCAGGCAAGTGCTCCAAGAGACACGACTAGAGCTGATGGGGGAAGAAGGTAAAGGCCAACAGCACAGTGACGGACTTGGGGATGTTGTTCCATGTGATAGTAGGGAAAATGCTGTGGATTTCCCTGAGGACTCCTCAGTGGAGGCACCATTGCCCATCCCCTGTGGGAAATCTCGCTGTGATCTGTTGAGGATACCTGCACCTGCTGCCTCCCTCGGTCGCAGGGCCACGATCTCATTGCGATCACAGAGACACGGTGGGGCAGCCTGGATGACTGGAATGCTGTCATGGATGGCTATGTGCTTTTTAGGAAAGATATGATAGGGAGGCGAGGTGGAGGAGTTGCTCTCTATGTGAGAGAGCAGCTAGAATGTGTTGAACTCCACCTGGGGGAGGATGATCAATCCGTTGAGAACTTGTGGGTAAGAATCAAGGGGCGGGCTAATGTGAGTGACACTGTTGTGGGTGTGTACTACAGGCCCCCTGATCAGGAGGAGAGAGTTGAGAATGCATTCTACAAGCAGCTAGAAGTAGCCTCGAGATCCCAGGCCCTGGTCCTTATGGGAGACTCCAGATACCCACGTATTTGTTGGGCAAGCAACAGGGCCAGTCGTATGCAGTCCAGACAATTTCTGCAATGTGTGCAACACAATTTCCTACTACAGCTGATGCTGGAACCTACAAGGGGAGGGTGGGTACTGGACCTTGTAGCAGCAGCATGCTGCCCCTCCCCTCGCTCCATAGGCTGTGCCCAGCACCAGGAACCAGAGGCTCTGTGACATCAGCCCCGTGGCCAAGGCCACCCCAGGCAACGGGAGTACTGCGGGCAGTTCAGCAGTAGCTGCACTGTGGATAGCAAGTCCTGCTTTGTTCTTGCATCTGCCGTGTTCTCCTGCCATGAAGCTGCTCTCTTTCCTCCTTTTGCTGTCCTTGTGCTGGCCTGTGCAGGGCACATGGGATACATGCTGGTAAGCGGCCCATGGCTCTTGGAGGGAGCATGGGCAAGCCTTACGGGATTCACTGGAGGGTGCCCACTTGTCCCCCATGGCCATGCCACAGCTTTCCAAACCCCCTGTGGGGGCCTCAGGTCTTGCCAGCACCCAGGCTGCTGGCATCGCTTGTCTACGGGGCTAAAGCCGAAACAGAGGCAGATGGGCGCGTGCCCCATGGGGTTCCCTGGCCCTGCTGTCCATACAGCACCTTGTGGGGTGGGAAGATGTCTGACCTTCAGCTCGAACGGCAGCAAGCCATTGAGCAGGACAGTAACCATCTTCTGCTTACAGGACCTGCGGGCTCCGGCCCATGGCCTGGAACTCTGGCATGTCACGTGTTGTGGGTGGCAGAGATGCCCAGAAGGGAGCCTGGCCCTGGATTGTGAGCATCCAGAATCCCTGGAAAGCAGGCACAGGGCATGTATGCGGAGGATCCCTGATCAGCCCACAGTGGGTGCTCACAGCAGCCCACTGCTTCAACAATGTCTGGTAAGCAGGAGCAGGGAACAGCACACAACACTCCCAGCTGCCCTGCCCACAGCACCCAGGGCTACCCTCATCCTATCCCGTTCCATTCGCCTGCTGGACGCCCACTGGCTAGACTCTCCCCAGCCCGCTTGAGAGCCTGCTCAGGAGAAAGCTGGGCTCACGCCACGGCTTCCCAGCAGCCTCCAGTTCCATGTTCCTTGTGCCCAAGGCATGCTAGGGTGGTCGCACCCTCCGTAGCACCACTTTCCTCTCTGCCGTGTCAAGAGCAGGTGCCAGGCAACGGCTGGGCTGTGGCAGCACGTGGTTCCTCTGGCTCTGAGCGCTCTTTCTGCCTTCCAGGGACGTCTCCATGTGGTACGTGGTTATTGGTGCCAATCAGTTGACTCAGCTGGGTCCTGAGGCCCAAGTGCGCAGTATCATCCAGGTGATTGTTCACGAGCACTACAGCAACATCACACAAAGGAACGACATTGCACTTATGGAGTTGGACCACCCTGTCCAGTGCAACGACCACATCCAGCTTGCCTGCGTGCCTGATGCCTCGCTGAGAGTGTCAGAGCTGACCAACTGCTACATCAGCGGCTGGGGCGCCACAGCTGCAAGATGTGAGTTCCCGAGCACTCCTTGTATCATGAGGGCAAGCATGGCACACTGGGGAGGCGGGCTGGGATTTCAGGCAGCAGAGGTGAAATGTCGCCACAGTCAGGTTGCACAGGGACATGTGCCTAGAGAGAGGAGGTGGGCCTGACCCATTAGCCAAAGCAAGACAGAAAGCAAACACCGCTATCATGCCTTCCGGAGGCCAAGCCAAGATGTAGGCAAGGGGCTCACCCAGACCGGGGAGGAGAACCAGCAACGAGCCACTGTGTTCTTTGCTCACAGCTGCAGATTCCGCCGATGTGCTGCAGGAAGCCAAGGTCCACCTCATTGACATCCAGCAGTGTAACAGCAGCAAGTGGTACCGAGGGGCCATCCACAGGCACAACCTGTGTGCTGGCTATCCGCAGGGTGGCATCGACACCTGCCAGGTAGGAGCCTGTGACAAATCAGCCCCCAGCACCACCAGCAGCCCTGCCACAACAGCCCCAAGGTCTCCTGGTGTGGGCTTTGCCTGGCAAGTCACCTTCCCAGTGCTGCTGGGACTCGCCTCTCCTTCCCCATGGGCACGGCCTTGCCCGGTGCCCCACCTTGGCCCACCTAGGGCTCTTGGCAGCTCACAGGTCCACATCCCAGTCCCGGCAGATGAGTCTTCTGCACATCCAGCATCACTGCGCAGAGTTGAGGGAGAGCCAATCCCCTCGTGGGCAAGGGAGGGAGCTCTGGCTCCTGGGAAGGAGCCAGCCGTATTGCTGACAGTGGCCACCCAACACCACCTTCATGGTCTCTCCTTCCCCTCAGGGTGACAGTGGTGGTCCCCTTGTCTGCCAGGACAAGAACGCAGAATACTTCTGGCTTGTGGGAGTGACCAGCTGGGGCACAGGCTGTGCAAGAGCAAGGCGGCCTGGCGTCTACACCGCCACCCAGCACTTCTATGACTGGATCCTGGTCCAGATGGGAGCACGCTCAGCATTCAGGGGTACCCCGACAGCACAGGCGTGGAGTCACTTCCTTACCACCTCAAGGACCTGGCAGAAGCCAGCCCCAACACCAGCTCTGGCGGAAGAGCCTACCACCTGCCTAGTGCCTGTCAAGAAGCTGATGCAATTCCTCACTTGGGTGCAGGAGCTCCTGCAGGGTCTGTGGGAAGAAAAGGTGTGAGGAAGCAGGAGGGCCAGGATCCAGGCAGGACAGCATGGTACCACCACTGTCTGCTGCTGGCCTAATGGCCTCTGATACACAGCGTCAGAGGTCTGCTCTGTCTCCTCCACACTTCCCGGCATTTCACACCATTGCTGATTTCAGCTGGGTCCTTGAAATAAAGTTACCCGTTTTCACTGCTCACCACGCTTCGGATAAGTCTACTGGGCAAGGGCAAGCACTTCCAAGTTCTGCACGGCCAAAATGCAGCCGCAGTCACGGAGGGCACAAAGGGGAAGAGTCACTCGAAAGGGTTGCAACCATGTCAGCTCAGAGAGGGGGAGCTCAAATAATATTTTCCTCACCTGTGGGTTCAGAGCAGGGTAGGAGAACCCAGGAGTTGAACAAGTGGCTGAAAGGCTGGTGCTGGCATAGGAACTTTGGGGTTTTTGATCAAGGGATGGTGTACTCAGCTCCTGACATGATAACTGTTGACAGGGCTCACCTGCCTCAAGGGGAAAGTAGATCCTTGCCCAGGAGGTGGCAGGGCTCATTGAGCGAGCTTTAAACTAGGGAAGAAGGGGGAAGAGGAGATCCTGAAGGCTGCTGGGGTCAGGCAAGTGCTCCAAGAGACACGACTAGAGCTGATGGGGGAAGAAGGTAAAGGCCAACAGCACAGTGACGGACTTGGGGATGTTGTTCCATGTGATAGTAGGGAAAATGCTGTGGATTTCCCTGAGGACTCCTCAGTGGAGGCACCATTGCCCATCCCCTGTGGGAAATCTCGCTGTGATCTGTTGAGGATACCTGCACCTGCTGCCTCCCTCGGTCGCAGGGCCACGATCTCATTGCGATCACAGAGACACGGTGGGGCAGCCTGGATGACTGGAATGCTGTCATGGATGGCTATGTGCTTTTTAGGAAAGATATGCTAGGGAGGCGAGGTGGAGGAGTTGCTCTCTATGTGAGAGAGCAGCTAGAATGTGTTGAACTCCACCTGGGGGAGGATGATCAATCCGTTGAGAACTTGTGGGTAAGAATCAAGGGGCGGGCTAATGTGAGTGACACTGTTGTGGGTGTGTACTACAGGCCCCCTGATCAGGAGGAGAGAGTTGAGAATGCATTCTACAAGCAGCTAGAAGTAGCCTCGAGATCCCAGGCCCTGGTCCTTATGGGAGACTCCAGATACCCACATATTTGTTGGGCAAGCAACAGGGCCAGTCGTATGCAGTCCAGACAATTTCTGCAATGTGTGCAACACAATTTCCTACTACAGCTGATGCTGGAACCTACAAGGGGAGGGTGGGTACTGGACCTTGTAGCAGCAGCATGCTGCCCCTCCCCTCGCTCCATAGGCTGTGCCCAGCACCAGGAACCAGAGGCTCTGTGACATCAGCCCCGTGGCCAAGGCCACCCCAGGCAACGGGAGTACTGCGGGCAGTTCAGCAGTAGCTGCACTGTGGATAGCAAGTCCTGCTTTGTTCTTGCATCTGCCGTGTTCTCCTGCCATGAAGCTGCTCTCTTTCCTCGTTTTGCTGGCCTTGTGCTGGCCTGTGCAGGGCACATGGGATACATGCTGGTAAGCGGCCCATGGCTCTTGGAGGGAGCATGGGCAAGCCTTACGGGATTCACTGGAGGGTGCCCACTTGTCCCCCATGGCCATGCCACAGCTTTCCAAACCCCCTGTGGGGGCCTCAGGTCTTGCCAGCACCCAGGCTGCTGGCATCGCTTGTCTACGGGGCTAAAGCCGAAACAGAGGCAGATGGGCGCGTGCCCCATGGGGTTCCCTGGCCCTGCTGTCCATACAGCACCTTGTGGGGTGGGAAGATGTCTGACCTTCAGCTCGAACGGCAGCAAGCCATTGAGCAGGACAGTAACCATCTTCTGCTTACAGGACCTGCGGGCTCCGGCCCATGGCCTGGAACTCTGGCATGTCACGTGTTGTGGGTGGCAGAGATGCCCAGAAGGGAGCCTGGCCCTGGATTGTGAGCATCCAGAATCCCTGGAAAGCAGGCACAGGGCATGTATGCGGAGGATCCCTGATCAGCCCACAGTGGGTGCTCACAGCAGCCCACTGCTTCAACAATGTCTGGTAAGCAGGAGCAGGGAACAGCACACAACACTCCCAGCTGCCCTGCCCACAGCACCCAGGGCTACCCTCATCCTATCCCGTTCCATTCGCCTGCTGGACGCCCACTGGCTAGACTCTCCCCAGCCCGCTTGAGAGCCTGCTCAGGAGAAAGCTGGGCTCACGCCACGGCTTCCCAGCAGCCTCCAGTTCCATGTTCCTTGTGCCCAAGGCATGCTAGGGTGGTCGCACCCTCCGTAGCACCACTTTCCTCTCTGCCGTGTCAAGAGCAGGTGCCAGGCAACGGCTGGGCTGTGGCAGCACATGGTTCCTCTGGCTCTGAGCGCTCTTTCTGCCTTCCAGGGACGTCTCCATGTGGTACGTGGTTATTGGTGCCAATCAGTTGACTCAGCTGGGTCCTGAGGCCCAAGTGCGCAGTATCATCCAGGTGATTGTTCACGAGCACTACAGCAACATCACACAAAGGAACGACATTGCACTTATGGAGTTGGACCACCCTGTCCAGTGCAACGACCACATCCAGCTTGCCTGCGTGCCTGATGCCTCGCTGAGAGTGTCAGAGCTGACCAACTGCTACATCAGCGGCTGGGGCGCCACAGCTGCAAGATGTGAGTTCCCGAGCACTCCTTGTATCATGAGGGCAAGCATGGCACACTGGGGAGGCGGGCTGGGATTTCAGGCAGCAGAGGTGAAATGTCGCCACAGTCAGGTTGCACAGGGACATGTGCCTAGAGAGAGGAGGTGGGCCTGACCCATTAGCCAAAGCAAGACAGAAAGCAAACACCGCTATCATGCCTTCCGGAGGCCAAGCCAAGATGTAGGCAAGGGGCTCACCCAGACCGGGGAGGAGAACCAGCAACGAGCCACTGTGTTCTTTGCTCACAGCTGCAGATTCCGCCGATGTGCTGCAGGAAGCCAAGGTCCACCTCATTGACATCCAGCAGTGTAACAGCAGCAAGTGGTACCGAGGGGCCATCCACAGGCACAACCTGTGTGCTGGCTATCCGCAGGGTGGCATCGACACCTGCCAGGTAGGAGCCTGTGACAAATCAGCCCCCAGCACCACCAGCAGCCCTGCCACAACAGCCCCAAGGTCTCCTGGTGTGGGCTTTGCCTGGCAAGTCACCTTCCCAGTGCTGCTGGGACTCGCCTCTCCTTCCCCATGGGCACGGCCTTGCCCGGTGCCCCACCTTGGCCCACCTAGGGCTCTTGGCAGCTCACAGGTCCACATCCCAGTCCCGGCAGATGAGTCTTCTGCACATCCAGCATCACTGCGCAGAGTTGAGGGAGAGCCAATCCCCTCGTGGGCAAGGGAGGGAGCTCTGGCTCCTGGGAAGGAGCCAGCCGTATTGCTGACAGTGGCCACCCAACACCACCTTCATGGTCTCTCCTTCCCCTCAGGGTGACAGTGGTGGTCCCCTTGTCTGCCAGGACAAGAACGCAGAATACTTCTGGCTTGTGGGAGTGACCAGCTGGGGCACAGGCTGTGCAAGAGCAAGGCGGCCTGGCGTCTACACCGCCACCCAGCACTTCTATGACTGGATCCTGGTCCAGATGGGAGCACGCTCAGCATTCAGGGGTACCCCGACAGCACAGGCGTGGAGTCACTTCCTTACCACCTCAAGGACCTGGCAGAAGCCAGCCCCAACACCAGCTCTGGCGGAAGAGCCTACCACCTGCCTAGTGCCTGTCAAGAAGCTGATGCAATTCCTCACTTGGGTGCAGGAGCTCCTGCAGGGTCTGTGGGAAGAAAAGGTGTGAGGAAGCAGGAGGGCCAGGATCCAGGCAGGACAGCATGGTACCACCACTGTCTGCTGCTGGCCTAATGGCCTCTGATACACAGCGTCAGAGGTCTGCTCTGTCTCCTCCACACTTCCCGGCATTTCACACCATTGCTGATTTCAGCTGGGTTCTTGAAATAAAGTTACACGTTTTCACTGCTCACCACGCTTCGGATAAGTCTACTGGGCAAGGGCAAGCACTTCCAAGTTCTGCACGGCCAAAATGCAGCCGCAGTCACGGAGGGCACAAAGGGGAAGAGTCACTCGAAAGGGTTGCAACCATGTCAGCTCAGAGAGGGGGAGCTCAAATAATATTTTCCTCACCTGTGGGTTCAGAGCAGGGTAGGAGAACCCAGGAGTTGAACAAGTGGCTGAAAGGCTGTGCTGGCATAGGAACTTTGGGTTTTTTGATCAAGGGATGGTGTACTCAGCTCCTGACATGATAACTGTTGACAGGGCTCACCTGCCTCAAGGGGAAAGTAGATCCTTGCCCAGGAGGTGGCAGGGCTCATTGAGCGAGCTTTAAACTAGGGAAGAAGGGGGAAGAGGAGATCCTGAAGGCTGCTGGGGTCAGGCAAGTGCTCCAAGAGACACGACTAGTGCTGGTGGGGGAAGAATCACAGAATCACAGAATTGTAGGGGTTGGAAGGGACCTCGAGAGATCATCGGGTCCAACCCCCCTGCCAAAGCAGGCTCCCTAGCTCATATTGCTCAGATAGGCGTCCAGGCGGGTCTTGAATATCTCCAGTGAAGGAGACTCCACCACCTCCCTGGGCAGCCTATTCCAGTGCTCAGTCACCCTCACTGTGAAAAAGTTCTTCCGCATGTTGGTGCGGAACTTCCTATGCTCCAACTTGCAGCCATTGCCCCTTGTCCTATCCCCACAGACCACTGAAAAGGGGCTGGCCGATTCCCCCTGCATCCCCCTGCTTCAGATAATTATAAACTTTGATTAGGTCCCCCCTTAGTCTTCTCTTCTCAAGGCTGAACAGTCCCAGCTTACTCAGCCTTTCCTCATAGGGGAGATGCTCTAGGCCCTTAATCATCTTCGTAGCCCTTCTTTGGACTCTTTCCAGGAGATCCCTGTCCTTTTTATACCAAGGAGCCCAGAACTGGACACAATACTCCAGGTGGGGCCTGACCAGGGCAGAGTAGAGAGGGAGGATCACCTCCTTTGACCTGCTGGCTACACTCCTCCTGATGCATCCCAGGATCCCATTGGCTCTCTTGGCCACCGAGGCACACTGCTGGCTCATGGCCAACCTGTCATCTACCAGGACCCCCCAGGTCCTTCTCCACTGAGCTCTTCTCCAGCAGGTCATCCCCCAGCCTGTACTGATACAAACAGTTTGTTCCTTCCCAGGTGCAAGACTTTACACTTGCTTTTGTTGAACTTCATCTGGTTTCTCACTGCCCAGCTCTCCAGCCTGTCCAGGTCTCTCTGGATGGCAGCGCAGTGCTCCTGCGTGTCAGCCACTCCTCCCAGCTTTGTATCATCGGCGTACTTGCTGAGGGTGGATGTTATTCCCTCATCAAGATCGTCAATGAAGATATTAAACTGGACTGGACCCAACACTGAGCCCTGGGGAACACCGCTGGTAACAGGACTCCAGTCAGATTCTACTCCACGAATCACAACCCTCTGGGTTCGGTCCGACAGCCAATTCTCAACCCACCTCACTGTCCACTCATCTATCCCATGCTTTCTCAGCTTTGCTATCAGGATGTCATGGGAGACAGTATCAAAGGCCTTGCTGAAGTCAAGGTAGATGACATCCACTGCTCTCCCTCCATCTACCCAGCCTGTCATGAGATCGTAGAAGGCTATGAGGTTGGTCGAGCACGATTTCCCCTTAGTGAATCCATGCTGACTACTCCTCATGACCTTCTTCTCTTCCAATTGCTTGGAGATGGCATCCAGAACAAGCTGTTCCATTACCTTTCCAGGGGCAGAGGTGAGGCTGACTGGCCTATAGTTACTAGGTTCCTCCTTCTTGCCCTTTTTAAAGACTGGAGTGACATTGGCTATCCTCCAGTCTTCAGGCACTTCTCCTGTCCTCCAAGACCTGTCGAAGATGATAGAGAGCGGCTCAGCAATCACCTCCGCCAGCTCCCTCAGCACACGTGGATGTAACCCATCTGGGCCCATGGATTTGTGTGCATTAATCCCTTTGAGCCGCTCCTGGACCTCCCCTACTTGAACCAGAGGGAAATTCTTCATTTCCCAATCAGTCCTACTCTCATCCAGTGTCTGTGGGTCCCGGGGGGCCTTTGAAGTGAAGACCGAAGCAAAGGCGGCATTCAATATCTCCACTTTCTCAGCATCCCCCGTAACCAGGACACCCTCCTTATTCAGCAAGGGACCTACATTATCCCTGGACATCCTCTTACTGTTCACGTGCCTAAAAAAACCCCTTTTTATTATCCTTTATGTCCCTTGCCAGCTTAATTTCCAAGAGGGCTTTAGCCTTCCTAGTTGCATCCCTACAGGCCCTGACCACGTTCCTGTATTCTTCCCAGGTGCTCAGACCCTTTTTCCACGATTCATAGATCTTCTGCTTCTCTTTGAGTTTGCTCAATAGCTCCCTGTTCATCCATGCAGGTCTTCTGCCTCTCTTTCCCCATTTCCTCCTCAAAGGGATGCATCGTTCCTGTGCTTGGAAGAAGTGCTGTTTGAATGCTAGCCAGCTCTCGCAGGCTCCCATTCCTTCAAACAGCGTAGCCCACGGGATAGCCCCCATTAAGTGGCGGAGGAGATCAAAGTTAGCTCTACCAAAATTCAGGGTAGCTATCCTACTTTTTGGCTTGCTTCTTCCACCCAGGATCATGAACTGAACCATTTCATGGTCGCTTTGCCCTAAGCTGCCCCCGACCTTCACTTCCCTAACAAGTCCATCCTTGTTAGTGAAAACAAGGTCCAGCAGCCGCCCTCCCCTTGTGGGCTCCTGCACCATCTGTAGCAGGAAATTGTCTTCAACACACTGCAGAAATTGTCTGGACTGCATACGACTGGCCGTATTGCTTGCCCAGCAAATATCTGGGTAGTTGAAGTCCCCCATAAGGATCAGTGCCCGGGAACTTGAGGCTACTTCTAACTGTTTATGGAATGCGTTATCTACCTGCTCCTCTTGATCAGGGAGCCTATAGCACACTCCCACAACAATGTCCCCCATACCGGTTTGCCCCTTGATTTTAACCCACAAGCACTCGACAGAAGGTTCATCCTTCCCCAGGTGGAGCTCAACACATTCTAGGTGCTCTCTCACATAAAGAGCAACTCCTCCACCTTGCTTCCCTAGCCTGTCTTTCCTAAAAAGCACATAGCCATCCATGTCAGTGTGCCAGTCGTCCAGGTTGTCCCACCACGTCTCTGTGATTGCGATGAGATCATGGCCCTGCGACCGCACAAAGATCTCTAGTTCTTCTTGTTTGTTCCCCATGCTACGTGCATTTGTGTAAAGACAGTTCAGTGGTGAAGCAGATGTAGGTATCCTCAACGGCCCACAGCGAGATTTCTGACAGGGGACTGGCAAAAGTGGCTCCACGGAGGAGTACTCAGGGCAGTCCACAGAATTTTCCCTACTCTCACGTGGAAAAACGTCCCCAAGTCCACGACTGTGCTGTTGGTATTTACCTCTTCCCACCGTCAACTCCCGTTGTGTCTCCCGAAGCCTAACCCTGGCAGCCGCCTTAATATCCCCTTCCCCCTTCCTAACTAGTTTAAAGCACGATCGATGAGCCCTGCTATCTCCTGGGCGAGGATCCGCTTTCCTTTATAGGACAGGTGAGCCCCATTAGCAGTACTCATGCCAGGAGCAGAGTACACCATCCCTTGGTTAAAGAATCCAAAGTTCTTGCGCCGGCACCAGCCTTTTAACCACACATTCAACTCGTGGGTTATCCTGTCCTGCTCTGAGCCCCTCCTCCCACAAGTGGGGATAGAGCAGAATATTATTTGGGCTCCCCCCCCCCTCAACAGAGCGCCCCAGGTCCCGGAATTCCCTTTTGACAGCTTGCAGGCTACACTTTGTGATTGCGTCCCTGCCTGCTTGAACTATCAGTAAGGGATAATAGTCAGTGGATCTTACCAGGCCTGGTAGCCTTCTGGTAATACCCCTGACCCGGGCTCCAGGGAGGCAACACACCTCCCTGCGTGTAGGGTCTGGCCTACATATAGGCCCTTCTGTCCCTCTGAGAAGGGAATCTCCTACTACGACTACCTTCCTCTCTTCCCTAACAGAGGCAGTCTCAAGGCGTGCAGATGACCGCCTCACTCTAGGCCTCCGCTTTCTCTGAGGCAGAGGGGCTCCATTCATCTCCTCAGGTACCTCCTCCTCAACTGTCAGGGCCCCAAACCTGTTGCTCAGGGACACCTGAGGGGGTGGGGTAGGTAGGCAGGGGGAGTGCCTACGACGCCGAGTCGGGACTGTCTTCCAGGCCTCCTCGGGGTTTGGGTCACTCCCATTAACCTGGCACGGGCAGTGAGGGGGGACCGTCTTCAGGTGTGAGGTGTCATCCCGACTGTCTTCCTTTTGGGACGCCAGGGAGCTACTCCACCAGTCAATCTCTCGCTCGCAGTCCCTGATCACCCGCAGTCTTTCAACCTCTTCCTTTAGTTGTACCACCAAAGCAAGCAGGTCATCGACCTGCTCACACCTCAGACAGGCTAGGTGTTTGCCTCTTATCCCAGGCAACTGCAGGCTCTGGCATTCCCTGCAGCCTGAGACCTGGACCGCAGCATCCCTAGGCAGGCCCTCCATCGGGGTTGCCCGAGATTTGCAGGGGGAACCTCTGCGCCTGGTGGAGACCATGGTTAGCTGAGCACACAGCAGACAGGGAACCCTCAGCTCGCCCTTTTGTACTCTGCGAGCCGGTCCTCTGAGTATACCCCCTCAGCAAACTAGGAGGGGAGGCTTGCTCGGCCTGCTTGCTCTGCCTGCGCGAACTGCCTCGCTAACTGCCGCGCCACGACCTTCTGACGCACCACGCCCTGTTTGCCCGTCCTGGTCGCCGCGCTCCGGGTCGCCCCACTCCCAGAGGCCTCTCTTGTATGGAGAGGGATAATTCCTGTCGCCCTTAGCTCCGCCCCCGATGAGTCACCGCTCCGGGCAGTGCAGGGGACGCACAATGGCTGTTAATGGGTGCTGATGGCCACTGATGGGTGCACCTCTGCCTCTCTCCTTTTGATCTTAGGTGCTTTTTGTTAGTTGCCCTCGCGGATCTATGTCCGGGGGTTGTTGCTCGCAGAAAGGGGGTCCCTCGACGGAGTCTCCCGCTTCAGAGCCCTGCTCCTCAGCAGGTAAAGAAGGTAAAGGCCAACAGCACAGTGACGGACTTGGGGATGTTGTTCCATGTGATAGTAGGGAAAATGCTGTGGATTTCCCTGAGGACTCCTCAGTGGAGGCACCATTGCCCATCCCCTGTGGGAAATCTCGCTGTGATCTGTTGAGGATACCTGCATCTGCTGCCTCCCACGGTCGCAGGGCCACGATCTCATTGCGATCACAGAGACACGGTGGGGCAGCCTGGATGACTGGAATGCTGTCATGGATGGCTATGTGCTTTTTAGGAAAGATAGGCTAGGGAGGCGAGGTGGAGGAGTTGCTCTCTATGTGAGAGAGCAGCTAGAATGTGTTGAACTCCACCTGGGGGAGGATGATCAATCCGTTGAGAACTTGTGGGTAAGAATCAAGGGGCGGGCTAATGTGAGTGACACTGTTGTGGGCCCCCTGATCAGGAGGAGAGAGTTGAGAATGCATTCTACAAGCAGCTAGAAGTAGCCTCGAGATCCCAGGCCCTGGTCCTTATGGGAGACTCCAGATACCCACATATTTGTTGGGCAAGCAACAGGGCCAGTCGTATGCAGTCCAGACAATTTCTGCAATGTGTGCAACACAATTTCCTACTACAGCTGATGCTGGAACCTACAAGGGGAGGGTGGGTACTGGACCTTGTAGCAGCAGCATGCTGCCCCTCCCCTCGCTCCATAGGCTGTGCCCAGCACCAGGAACCAGAGGCTCTGTGACATCAGCCCCGTGGCCAAGGCCACCCCAGGCAACGGGAGTACTGCGGGCAGTTCAGCAGTAGCTGCACTGTGGATAGCAAGTCCTGCTTTGTTCTTGCATCTGCCGTGTTCTCCTGCCATGAAGCTGCTCTCTTTCCTCGTTTTGCTGGCCTTGTGCTGGCCTGTGCAGGGCACATGGGATACATGCTGGTAAGCGGCCCATGGCTCTTGGAGGGAGCATGGGCAAGCCTTACGGGATTCACTGGAGGGTGCCCACTTGTCCCCCATGGCCATGCCACAGCTTTCCAAACCCCCTGTGGGGGCCTCAGGTCTTGCCAGCACCCAGGCTGCTGGCATCGCTTGTCTACGGGGCTAAAGCCGAAACAGAGGCAGATGGGCGCGTGCCCCATGGGGTTCCCTGGCCCTGCTGTCCATACAGCACCTTGTGGGGTGGGAAGATGTCTGACCTTCAGCTCGAACGGCAGCAAGCCATTGAGCAGGACAGTAACCATCTTCTGCTTACAGGACCTGCGGGCTCCGGCCCATGGCCTGGAACTCTGGCATGTCACGTGTTGTGGGTGGCAGAGATGCCCAGAAGGGAGCCTGGCCCTGGATTGTGAGCATCCAGAATCCCTGGAAAGCAGGCACAGGGCATGTATGCGGAGGATCCCTGATCAGCCCACAGTGGGTGCTCACAGCAGCCCACTGTTTCAACAATGTCTGGTAAGCAGGAGCAGGGAACAGCACACAACACTCCCAGCTGCCATGCCCACAGCACCCAGGGCTACCCTCATCCTATCCCGTTCCATTCGCCTGCTGGACGCCCACTGGCTAGACTCTCCCCAGCCCGCTTGAGAGCCTGCTCAGGAGAAAGCTGGGCTCACGCCACGGCTTCCCAGCAGCCTCCAGTTCCATGTTCCTTGTGCCCAAGGCATGCTAGGGTGGTCGCACCCTCCGTAGCACCACTTTCCTCTCTGCCGTGTCAAGAGCAGGTGCCAGGCAACGGCTGGGCTGTGGCAGCACGTGGTTCCTCTGGCTCTGAGCGCTCTTTCTGCCTTCCAGGGACGTCTCCATGTGGTACGTGGTTATTGGTGCCAATCAGTTGACTCAGCTGGGTCCTGAGGCCCAAGTGCGCAGTATCATCCAGGTGATTGTTCACGAGCACTACAGCAACATCACACAAAGGAACGACATTGCACTTATGGAGTTGGACCACCCTGTCCAGTGCAACGACCACATCCAGCTTGCCTGCGTGCCTGATGCCTCGCTGAGAGTGTCAGAGCTGACCAACTGCTACATCAGCGGCTGGGGCGCCACAGCTGCAAGATGTGAGTTCCCGAGCACTCCTTGTATCATGAGGGCAAGCATGGCACACTGGGGAGGCGGGCTGGGATTTCAGGCAGCAGAGGTGAAATGTCGCCACAGTCAGGTTGCACAGGGACATGTGCCTAGAGAGAGGAGGTGGGCCTGACCCATTAGCCAAAGCAAGACAGAAAGCAAACACCGCTATCATGCCTTCCGGAGGCCAAGCCAAGATGTAGGCAAGGGGCTCACCCAGACCGGGGAGGAGAACCAGCAACGAGCCACTGTGTTCTTTGCTCACAGCTGCAGATTCCGCCGATGTGCTGCAGGAAGCCAAGGTCCACCTCATTGACATCCAGCAGTGTAACAGCAGCAAGTGGTACCGAGGGGCCATCCACAGGCACAACCTGTGTGCTGGCTATCCGCAGGGTGGCATCGACACCTGCCAGGTAGGAGCCTGTGACAAATCAGCCCCCAGCACCACCAGCAGCCCTGTCACAACAGCCCCAAGGTCTCCTGGTGTGGGCTTTGCCTGGCAAGTCACCTTCCCAGTGCTGCTGGGACTCGCCTCTCCTTCCCCATGGGCACGGCCTTGCCCGGTGCCCCACCTTGGCCCACCTAGGGCTCTTGGCAGCTCACAGGTCCACATCCCAGTCCCGGCAGATGAGTCTTCTGCACATCCAGCATCACTGCGCAGAGTTGAGGGAGAGCCAATCCCCTCGTGGGCAAGGGAGGGAGCTCTGGCTCCTGGGAAGGAGCCAGCCGTATTGCTGACAGTGGGCACCCAACACCACCTTCATGGTCTCTCCTTCCCCTCAGGGTGACAGTGGTGGTCCCCTTGTCTGCCAGGACAAGAACGCAGAATACTTCTGGCTTGTGGGAGTGACCAGCTGGGGCACAGGCTGTGCAAGAGCAAGGCGGCCTGGCGTCTACACCGCCACCCAGCACTTCTATGACTGGATCCTGGTCCAGATGGGAGCACGCTCAGCATTCAGGGGTACCCCGACAGCACAGGCGTGGAGTCACTTCCTTACCACCTCAAGGACCTGGCAGAAGCCAGCCCCAACACCAGCTCTGGCGGAAGAGCCTACCACCTGCCTAGTGCCTGTCAAGAAGCTGATGCAATTCCTCACTTGGGTGCAGGAGCTCCTGCAGGGTCTGTGGGAAGAAAAGGTGTGAGGAAGCAGGAGGGCCAGGATCCAGGCAGGACAGCATGGTACCACCACTGTCTGCTGCTGGCCTAATGGCCTCTGATACACAGCGTCAGAGGTCTGCTCTGTCTCCTCCACACTTCCCGGCATTTCACACCATTGCTGATTTCAGCTGGGTTCTTGAAATAAAGTTACCCGTTTTCACTGCTCACCACGCTTCGGATAAGTCTACTGGGCAAGGGCAAGCACTTCCAAGTTCTGCACGGCCAAAATGCAGCCGCAGTCACGGAGGGCACAAAGGGGAAGAGTCACTCGAAAGGGTTGCAACCATGTCAGCTCAGAGAGGGGGAGCTCAAATAATATTTTCCTCACCTGTGGGTTCAGAGCAGGGTAGGAGAACCCAGGAGTTGAACAAGTGGCTGAAAGGCTGGTGCTGGCATAGGAACTTTGGGTTTTTTGATCAAGGGATGGTGTACTCAGCTCCTGACATGATAACTGTTGACAGGGCTCACCTGCCTCAAGGGGAAAGTAGATCCTTGCCCAGGAGGTGGCAGGGCTCATTGAGCGAGCTTTAAACTAGGGAAGAAGGGGGAAGAGGAGATCCTGAAGGCTGCTGGGGTCAGGCAAGTGCTCCAAGAGACACGACTAGAGCTGATGGGGGAAGAAGGTAAAGGCCAACAGCACAGTGACGGACTTGGGGATGTTGTTCCATGTGATAGTAGGGAAAATGCTGTGGATTTCCCTGAGGACTCCTCAGTGGAGGCACCATTGCCCATCCCCTGTGGGAAATCTCGCTGTGATCTGTTGAGGATACCTGCATCTGCTGCCTCCCACGGTCGCAGGGCCACGATCTCATTGCGATCACAGAGACACGGTGGGGCAGCCTGGATGACTGGAATGCTGTCATGGATGGCTATGTGCTTTTTAGGAAAGATAGGCTAGGGAGGCGAGGTGGAGGAGTTGCTCTCTATGTGAGAGAGCAGCTAGAATGTGTTGAACTCCACCTGGGGGAGGATGATCAATCCGTTGAGAACTTGTGGGTAAGAATCAAGGGGCGGGCTAATGTGAGTGACACTGTTGTGGGTGTGTACTACAGGCCCCCTGATCAGGAGGAGAGAGTTGAGAATGCATTCTACAAGCAGCTAGAAGTAGCCTCGAGATCCCAGGCCCTGGTCCTTATGGGAGACTCCAGATACCCACATATTTGTTGGGCAAGCAACAGGGCCAGTCGTATGCAGTCCAGACAATTTCTGCAATGTGTGCAACACAATTTCCTACTACAGCTGATGCTGGAACCTACAAGGGGAGGGTGGGTACTGGACCTTGTAGCAGCAGCATGCTGCCCCTCCCCTCGCTCCATAGGCTGTGCCCAGCACCAGGAACCAGAGGCTCTGTGACATCAGCCCCGTGGCCAAGGCCACCCCAGGCAACGGGAGTACTGCGGGCAGTTCAGCAGTAGCTGCACTGTGGATAGCAAGTCCTGCTTTGTTCTTGCATCTGCCGTGTTCTCCTGCCATGAAGCTGCTCTCTTTCCTCGTTTTGCTGGCCTTGTGCTGGCCTGTGCAGGGCACATGGGATACATGCTGGTAAGCGGCCCATGGCTCTTGGAGGGAGCATGGGCAAGCCTTACGGGATTCACTGGAGGGTGCCCACTTGTCCCCCATGGCCATGCCACAGCTTTCCAAACCCCCTGTGGGGGCCTCAGGTCTTGCCAGCACCCAGGCTGCTGGCATCGCTTGTCTACGGGGCTAAAGCCGAAACAGAGGCAGATGGGCGCGTGCCCCATGGGGTTCCCTGGCCCTGCTGTCCATACAGCACCTTGTGGGGTGGGAAGATGTCTGACCTTCAGCTCGAACGGCAGCAAGCCATTGAGCAGGACAGTAACCATCTTCTGCTTACAGGACCTGCGGGCTCCGGCCCATGGCCTGGAACTCTGGCATGTCACGTGTTGTGGGTGGCAGAGATGCCCAGAAGGGAGCCTGGCCCTGGATTGTGAGCATCCAGAATCCCTGGAAAGCAGGCACAGGGCATGTATGCGGAGGATCCCTGATCAGCCCACAGTGGGTGCTCACAGCAGCCCACTGCTTCAACAATGTCTGGTAAGCAGGAGCAGGGAACAGCACACAACACTCCCAGCTGCCCTGCCCACAGCACCCAGGGCTACCCTCATCCTATCCCGTTCCATTCGCCTGCTGGACGCCCACTGGCTAGACTCTCCCCAGCCCGCTTGAGAGCCTGCTCAGGAGAAAGCTGGGCTCACGCCACGGCTTCCCAGCAGCCTCCAGTTCCATGTTCCTTGTGCCCAAGGCATGCTAGGGTGGTCGCACCCTCCGTAGCACCACTTTCCTCTCTGCCTTGTCAAGAGCAGGTGCCAGGCAACGGCTGGGCTGTGGCAGCACGAGGTTCCTCTGGCTCTGAGCGCTCTTTCTGCCTTCCAGGGACGTCTCCATGTGGTACGTGGTTATTGGTGCCAATCAGTTGACTCAGCTGGGTCCTGAGGCCCAAGTGCGCAGTATCATCCAGGTGATTGTTCACGAGCACTACAGCAACATCACACAAAGGAACGACATTGCACTTATGGAGTTGGACCACCCTGTCCAGTGCAACGACCACATCCAGCTTGCCTGCGTGCCTGATGCCTCGCTGAGAGTGTCAGAGCTGACCAACTGCTACATCAGCGGCTGGGGCGCCACAGCTGCAAGATGTGAGTTCCCGAGCACTCCTTGTATCATGAGGGCAAGCATGGCACACTGGGGAGGCGGGCTGGGATTTCAGGCAGCAGAGGTGAAATGTCGCCACAGTCAGGTTGCACAGGGACATGTGCCTAGAGAGAGGAGGTGGGCCTGACCCATTAGCCAAAGCAATACAGAAAGCAAACACCGCTATCATGCCTTCCGGAGGCCAAGCCAAGATGTAGGCAAGGGGCTCACCCAGACCGGGGAGGAGAACCAGCAACGAGCCACTGTGTTCTTTGCTCACAGCTGCAGATTCCGCCGATGTGCTGCAGGAAGCCAAGGTCCACCTCATTGACATCCAGCAGTGTAACAGCAGCAAGTGGTACCGAGGGGCCATCCACAGGCACAACCTGTGTGCTGGCTATCCGCAGGGTGGCATCGACACCTGCCAGGTAGGAGCCTGTGACAAATCAGCCCCCAGCACCACCAGCAGCCCTGTCACAACAGCCCCAAGGTCTCCTGGTGTGGGCTTTGCCTGGCAAGTCACCTTCCCAGTGCTGCTGGGACTCGCCTCTCCTTCCCCATGGGCACGGCCTTGCCCGGTGCCCCACCTTGGCCCACCTAGGGCTCTTGGCAGCTCACAGGTCCACATCCCAGTCCCGGCAGATGAGTCTTCTGCACATCCAGCATCACTGCGCAGAGTTGAGGGAGAGCCAATCCCCTCGTGGGCAAGGGAGGGAGCTCTGGCTCCTGGGAAGGAGCCAGCCGTATTGCTGACAGTGGGCACCCAACACCACCTTCATGTTCTCTCCTTCCCCTCAGGGTGACAGTGGTGGTCCCCTTGTCTGCCAGGACAAGAACGCAGAATACTTCTGGCTTGTGGGAGTGACCAGCTGGGGCACAGGCTGTGCAAGAGCAAGGCGGCCTGGCGTCTACACCGCCACCCAGCACTTCTATGACTGGATCCTGGTCCAGATGGGAGCACGCTCAGCATTCAGGGGTACCCCGACAGCACAGGCGTGGAGTCACTTCCTTACCACCTCAAGGACCTGGCAGAAGCCAGCCCCAACACCAGCTCTGGCGGAAGAGCCTACCACCTGCCTAGTGCCTGTCAAGAAGCTGATGCAATTCCTCACTTGGGTGCAGGAGCTCCTGCAGGGTCTGTGGGAAGAAAAGGTGTGAGGAAGCAGGAGGGCCAGGATCCAGGCAGGACAGCATGGTACCACCACTGTCTGCTGCTGGCCTAATGGCCTCTGATACACAGCGTCAGAGGTCTGCTCTGTCTCCTCCACACTTCCCGGCATTTCACACCATTGCTGATTTCAGCTGGGTTCTTGAAATAAAGTTACCCGTTTTCACTGCTCACCACGCTTCGGATAAGTCTACTGGGCAAGGGCAAGCACTTCCAAGTTCTGCACGGCCAAAATGCAGCCGCAGTCACGGAGGGCACAAAGGGGAAGAGTCACTCGAAAGGGTTGCAACCATGTCAGCTCAGAGAGGGGGAGCTCAAATAATATTTTCCTCACCTGTGGGTTCAGAGCAGGGTAGGAGAACCCAGGAGTTGAACAAGTGGCTGAAAGGCTGGTGCTGGCATAGGAACTTTGGGGTTTTTGATCAAGGGATGGTGTACTCAGCTCCTGACATGATAACTGTTGACAGGGCTCACCTGCCTCAAGGGGAAAGTAGATCCTTGCCCAGGAGGTGGCAGGGCTCATTGAGCGAGCTTTAAACTAGGGAAGAAGGGGGAAGAGGAGATCCTGAAGGCTGCTGGGGTCAGGCAAGTGCTCCAAGAGACACGACTAGAGCTGATGGGGGAAGAAGGTAAAGGCCAACAGCACAGTGACGGACTTGGGGATGTTGTTCCATGTGATAGTAGGGAAAATGCTGTGGATTTCCCTGAGGACTCCTCAGTGGAGGCACCATTGCCCATCCCCTGTGGGAAATCTCGCTGTGATCTGTTGAGGATACCTGCATCTGCTGCCTCCCACGGTCGCAGGGCCACGATCTCATTGCGATCACAGAGACACGGTGGGGCAGCCTGGATGACTGGAATGCTGTCATGGATGGCTATGTGCTTTTTAGGAAAGATAGGCTAGGGAGGCGAGGTGGAGGAGTTGCTCTCTATGTGAGAGAGCAGCTAGAATGTGTTGAACTCCACCTGGGGGAGGATGATCAATCCGTTGAGAACTTGTGGGTAAGAATCAAGGGGCGGGCTAATGTGAGTGACACTGTTGTGGGCCCCCTGATCAGGAGGAGAGAGTTGAGAATGCATTCTACAAGCAGCTAGAAGTAGCCTCGAGATCCCAGGCCCTGGTCCTTATGGGAGACTCCAGATACCCACATATTTGTTGGGCAAGCAACAGGGCCAGTCGTATGCAGTCCAGACAATTTCTGCAATGTGTGCAACACAATTTCCTACTACAGCTGATGCTGGAACCTACAAGGGGAGGGTGGGTACTGGACCTTGTAGCAGCAGCATGCTGCCCCTCCCCTCGCTCCATAGGCTGTGCCCAGCACCAGGAACCAGAGGCTCTGTGACATCAGCCCCGTGGCCAAGGCCACCCCAGGCAACGGGAGTACTGCGGGCAGTTCAGCAGTAGCTGCACTGTGGATAGCAAGTCCTGCTTTGTTCTTGCATCTGCCGTGTTCTCCTGCCATGAAGCTGCTCTCTTTCCTCGTTTTGCTGGCCTTGTGCTGGCCTGTGCAGGGCACATGGGATACATGCTGGTAAGCGGCCCATGGCTCTTGGAGGGAGCATGGGCAAGCCTTATGGGATTCACTGGAGGGTGCCCACTTGTCCCCCATGGCCATGCCACAGCTTTCCAAACCCCCTGTGGGGGCCTCAGGTCTTGCCAGCACCCAGGCTGCTGGCATCGCTTGTCTACGGGGCTAAAGCCGAAACAGAGGCAGATGGGCGCGTGCCCCATGGGGTTCCCTGGCCCTGCTGTCCATACAGCACCTTGTGGGGTGGGAAGATGTCTGACCTTCAGCTCGAACGGCAGCAAGCCATTGAGCAGGACAGTAACCATCTTCTGCTTACAGGACCTGCGGGCTCCGGCCCATGGCCTGGAACTCTGGCATGTCACGTGTTGTGGGTGGCAGAGATGCCCAGAAGGGAGCCTGGCCCTGGATTGTGAGCATCCAGAATCCCTGGAAAGCAGGCACAGGGCATGTATGCGGAGGATCCCTGATCAGCCCACAGTGGGTGCTCACAGCAGCCCACTGTTTCAACAATGTCTGGTAAGCAGGAGCAGGGAACAGCACACAACACTCCCAGCTGCCATGCCCACAGCACCCAGGGCTACCCTCATCCTATCCCGTTCCATTCGCCTGCTGGACGCCCACTGGCTAGACTCTCCCCAGCCCGCTTGAGAGCCTGCTCAGGAGAAAGCTGGGCTCACGCCACGGCTTCCCAGCAGCCTCCAGTTCCATGTTCCTTGTGCCCAAGGCATGCTAGGGTGGTCGCACCCTCCGTAGCACCACTTTCCTCTCTGCCGTGTCAAGAGCAGGTGCCAGGCAACGGCTGGGCTGTGGCAGCACGTGGTTCCTCTGGCTCTGAGCGCTCTTTCTGCCTTCCAGGGACGTCTCCATGTGGTACGTGGTTATTGGTGCCAATCAGTTGACTCAGCTGGGTCCTGAGGCCCAAGTGCGCAGTATCATCCAGGTGATTGTTCACGAGCACTACAGCAACATCACACAAAGGAACGACATTGCACTTATGGAGTTGGACCACCCTGTCCAGTGCAACGACCACATCCAGCTTGCCTGCGTGCCTGATGCCTCGCTGAGAGTGTCAGAGCTGACCAACTGCTACATCAGCGGCTGGGGCGCCACAGCTGCAAGATGTGAGTTCCCGAGCACTCCTTGTATCATGAGGGCAAGCATGGCACACTGGGGAGGCGGGCTGGGATTTCAGGCAGCAGAGGTGAAATGTCGCCACAGTCAGGTTGCACAGGGACATGTGCCTAGAGAGAGGAGGTGGGCCTGACCCATTAGCCAAAGCAAGACAGAAAGCAAACACCGCTATCATGCCTTCCGGAGGCCAAGCCAAGATGTAGGCAAGGGGCTCACCCAGACCGGGGAGGAGAACCAGCAACGAGCCACTGTGTTCTTTGCTCACAGCTGCAGATTCCGCCGATGTGCTGCAGGAAGCCAAGGTCCACCTCATTGACATCCAGCAGTGTAACAGCAGCAAGTGGTACCGAGGGGCCATCCACAGGCACAACCTGTGTGCTGGCTATCCGCAGGGTGGCATCGACACCTGCCAGGTAGGAGCCTGTGACAAATCAGCCCCCAGCACCACCAGCAGCCCTGTCACAACAGCCCCAAGGTCTCCTGGTGTGGGCTTTGCCTGGCAAGTCACCTTCCCAGTGCTGCTGGGACTCGCCTCTCCTTCCCCATGGGCACGGCCTTGCCCGGTGCCCCACCTTGGCCCACCTAGGGCTCTTGGCAGCTCACAGGTCCACATCCCAGTCCCGGCAGATGAGTCTTCTGCACATCCAGCATCACTGCGCAGAGTTGAGGGAGAGCCAATCCCCTCGTGGGCAAGGGAGGGAGCTCTGGCTCCTGGGAAGGAGCCAGCCGTATTGCTGACAGTGGCCACCCAACACCACCTTCATGTTCTCTCCTTCCCCTCAGGGTGACAGTGGTGGTCCCCTTGTCTGCCAGGACAAGAACGCAGAATACTTCTGGCTTGTGGGAGTGACCAGCTGGGGCACAGGCTGTGCAAGAGCAAGGCGGCCTGGCGTCTACACCGCCACCCAGCACTTCTATGACTGGATCCTGGTCCAGATGGGAGCACGCTCAGCATTCAGGGGTACCCCGACAGCACAGGCGTGGAGTCACTTCCTTACCACCTCAAGGACCTGGCAGAAACCAGCCCCAACACCAGCTCTGGCGGAAGAGCCTACCACCTGCCTAGTGCCTGTCAAGAAGCTGATGCAATTCCTCACTTGGATGCAGGAGCTCCTGCAGGGTCTGTGGGAAGAAAAGGTGTGAGGAAGCAGGAGGGCCAGGATCCAGGCAGGACAGCATGGTACCACCACTGTCTGCTGCTGGCCTAATGGCCTCTGATACACAGCGTCAGAGGTCTGCTCTGTCTCCTCCACACTTCCCGGCATTTCACACCATTGCTGATTTCAGCTGGGTTCTTGAAATAAAGTTACCCGTTTTCACTGCTCACCACGCTTCGGATAAGTCTACTGGGCAAGGGCAAGCACTTCCAAGTTCTGCACGGCCAAAATGCAGCCGCAGTCACGGAGGGCACAAAGGGGAAGAGTCACTCGAAAGGGTTGCAACCATGTCAGCTCAGAGAGGGGGAGCTCAAATAATATTTTCCTCACCTGTGGGTTCAGAGCAGGGTAGGAGAACCCAGGAGTTGAACAAGTGGCTGAAAGGCTGGTGCTGGCATAGGAACTTTGGGGTTTTTGATCAAGGGATGGTGTACTCAGCTCCTGACATGATAACTGTTGACAGGGCTCACCTGCCTCAAGGGGAAAGTAGATCCTTGCCCAGGAGGTGGCAGGGCTCATTGAGCGAGCTTTAAACTAGGGAAGAAGGGGGAAGAGGAGATCCTGAAGGCTGCTGGGGTCAGGCAAGTGCTCCAAGAGACACGACTAGAGCTGATGGGGGAAGAAGGTAAAGGCCAACAGCACAGTGACGGACTTGGGGATGTTGTTCCATGTGATAGTAGGGAAAATGCTGTGGATTTCCCTGAGGACTCCTCAGTGGAGGCACCATTGCCCATCCCCTGTGGGAAATCTCGCTGTGATCTGTTGAGGATACCTGCATCTGCTGCCTCCCACGGTCGCAGGGCCACGATCTCATTGCGATCACAGAGACACGGTGGGGCAGCCTGGATGACTGGAATGCTGTCATGGATGGCTATGTGCTTTTTAGGAAAGATAGGCTAGGGAGGCGAGGTGGAGGAGTTGCTCTCTATGTGAGAGAGCAGCTAGAATGTGTTGAACTCCACCTGGGGGAGGATGATCAATCCGTTGAGAACTTGTGGGTAAGAATCAAGGGGCGGGCTAATGTGAGTGACACTGTTGTGGGCCCCCTGATCAGGAGGAGAGAGTTGAGAATGCATTCTACAAGCAGCTAGAAGTAGCCTCGAGATCCCAGGCCCTGGTCCTTATGGGAGACTCCAGATACCCACATATTTGTTGGGCAAGCAACAGGGCCAGTCGTATGCAGTCCAGACAATTTCTGCAATGTGTGCAACACAATTTCCTACTACAGCTGATGCTGGAACCTACAAGGGGAGGGTGGGTACTGGACCTTGTAGCAGCAGCATGCTGCCCCTCCCCTCGCTCCATAGGCTGTGCCCAGCACCAGGAACCAGAGGCTCTGTGACATCAGCCCCGTGGCCAAGGCCACCCCAGGCAACGGGAGTACTGCGGGCAGTTCAGCAGTAGCTGCACTGTGGATAGCAAGTCCTGCTTTGTTCTTGCATCTGCCGTGTTCTCCTGCCATGAAGCTGCTCTCTTTCCTCGTTTTGCTGGCCTTGTGCTGGCCTGTGCAGGGCACATGGGATACATGCTGGTAAGCGGCCCATGGCTCTTGGAGGGAGCATGGGCAAGCCTTATGGGATTCACTGGAGGGTGCCCACTTGTCCCCCATGGCCATGCCACAGCTTTCCAAACCCCCTGTGGGGGCCTCAGGTCTTGCCAGCACCCAGGCTGCTGGCATCGCTTGTCTACGGGGCTAAAGCCGAAACAGAGGCAGATGGGCGCGTGCCCCATGGGGTTCCCTGGCCCTGCTGTCCATACAGCACCTTGTGGGGTGGGAAGATGTCTGACCTTCAGCTCGAACGGCAGCAAGCCATTGAGCAGGACAGTAACCATCTTCTGCTTACAGGACCTGCGGGCTCCGGCCCATGGCCTGGAACTCTGGCATGTCACGTGTTGTGGGTGGCAGAGATGCCCAGAAGGGAGCCTGGCCCTGGATTGTGAGCATCCAGAATCCCTGGAAAGCAGGCACAGGGCATGTATGCGGAGGATCCCTGATCAGCCCACAGTGGGTGCTCACAGCAGCCCACTGCTTCAACAATGTCTGGTAAGCAGGAGCAGGGAACAGCACACAACACTCCCAGCTGCCCTGCCCACAGCACCCAGGGCTACCCTCATCCTATCCCGTTCCATTCGCCTGCTGGACGCCCACTGGCTAGACTCTCCCCAGCCCGCTTGAGAGCCTGCTCAGGAGAAAGCTGGGCTCACGCCACGGCTTCCCAGCAGCCTCCAGTTCCATGTTCCTTGTGCCCAAGGCATGCTAGGGTGGTCGCACCCTCCGTAGCACCACTTTCCTCTCTGCCTTGTCAAGAGCAGGTGCCAGGCAACGGCTGGGCTGTGGCAGCACGTGGTTCCTCTGGCTCTGAGCGCTCTTTCTGCCTTCCAGGGACGTCTCCATGTGGTACGTGGTTATTGGTGCCAATCAGTTGACTCAGCTGGGTCCTGAGGCCCAAGTGCGCAGTATCATCCAGGTGATTGTTCACGAGCACTACAGCAACATCACACAAAGGAACGACATTGCACTTATGGAGTTGGACCACCCTGTCCAGTGCAACGACCACATCCAGCTTGCCTGCGTGCCTGATGCCTCGCTGAGAGTGTCAGAGCTGACCAACTGCTACATCAGCGGCTGGGGCACCACAGCTGCAAGATGTGAGTTCCCGAGCACTCCTTGTATCATGAGGGCAAGCATGGCACACTGGGGAGGCGGGCTGGGATTTCAGGCAGCAGAGGTGAAATGTCGCCACAGTCAGGTTGCACAGGGACATGTGCCTAGAGAGAGGAGGTGGGCCTGACCCATTAGCCAAAGCAAGACAGAAAGCAAACACCGCTATCATGCCTTCCGGAGGCCAAGCCAAGATGTAGGCAAGGGGCTCACCCAGACCGGGGAGGAGAACCAGCAACGAG
Source organism: Porphyrio hochstetteri (assembly GCA_020800305.1). Classification (NCBI taxonomy): domain Eukaryota; kingdom Metazoa; phylum Chordata; class Aves; order Gruiformes; family Rallidae; genus Porphyrio; species Porphyrio hochstetteri. Next base: position 14,719,426 of record CM036938.1, on the reverse strand, counting down.
CCACTGTGTTCTTTGCTCACAGCTGCAGATTCCGCCGATGTGCTGCAGGAAGCCAAGGTCCACCTCATTGACATCCAGCAGTGTAACAGCAGCAAGTGGTACCGAGGGGCCATCCACAGGCACAACCTGTGTGCTGGCTATCCGCAGGGTGGCATCGACACCTGCCAGGTAGGAGCCTGTGACAAATCAGCCCCCAGCACCACCAGCAGCCCTGTCACAACAGCCCCAAGGTCTCCTGGTGTGGGCTTTGCCTGGCAAGTCACCTTCCCAGTGCTGCTGGGACTCGCCTCTCCTTCCCCATGGGCACGGCCTTGCCCGGTGCCCCACCTTGGCCCACCTAGGGCTCTTGGCAGCTCACAGGTCCACATCCCAGTCCCGGCAGATGAGTCTTCTGCACATCCAGCATCACTGCGCAGAGTTGAGGGAGAGCCAATCCCCTCGTGGGCAAGGGAGGGAGCTCTGGCTCCTGGGAAGGAGCCAGCCGTATTGCTGACAGTGGCCACCCAACACCACCTTCATGTTCTCTCCTTCCCCTCAGGGTGACAGTGGTGGTCCCCTTGTCTGCCAGGACAAGAACGCAGAATACTTCTGGCTTGTGGGAGTGACCAGCTGGGGCACAGGCTGTGCAAGAGCAAGGCGGCCTGGCGTCTACACCGCCACCCAGCACTTCTATGACTGGATCCTGGTCCAGATGGGAGCACGCTCAGCATTCAGGGGTACCCCGACAGCACAGGCGTGGAGTCACTTCCTTACCACCTCAAGGACCTGGCAGAAGCCAGCCCCAACACCAGCTCTGGCGGAAGAGCCTACCACCTGCCTAGTGCCTGTCAAGAAGCTGATGCAATTCCTCACTTGGGTGCAGGAGCTCCTGCAGGGTCTGTGGGAAGAAAAGGTGTGAGGAAGCAGGAGGGTCAGGATCCAGGCAGGACAGCATGGTACCACCACTGTCTGCTGCTGGCCTAATGGCCTCTGATACACAGCGTCAGAGGTCTGCTCTGTCTCCTCCACACTTCCCGGCATTTCACACCATTGCTGATTTCAGCTGGGTTCTTGAAATAAAGTTACCCGTTTTCACTGCTCACCACGCTTCGGATAAGTCTACTGGGCAAGGGCAAGCACTTCCAAGTTCTGCACGGCCAAAATGCAGCCGCAGTCACGGAGGGCACAAAGGGGAAGAGTCACTCGAAAGGGTTGCAACCATGTCAGCTCAGAGAGGGGGAGCTCAAATAATATTTTCCTCACCTGTGGGTTCAGAGCAGGGTAGGAGAACCCAGGAGTTGAACAAGTGGCTGAAAGGCTGGTGCTGGCATAGGAACTTTGGGTTTTTTGATCAAGGGATGGTGTACTCAGCTCCTGACATGATAACTGTTGACAGGGCTCACCTGCCTCAAGGGGAAAGTAGATCCTTGCCCAGGAGATGGCAGGGCTCATTGAGCGAGCTTTAAACTAGGGAAGAAGGGGGAAGAGGAGATCCTGAAGGCTGCTGGGGTCAGGCAAGTGCTCCAAGAGACACGACTAGTGCTGATGGGGGAAGAATCACAGAATCACAGAATTGTAGGGGTTGGAAGGGACCTCGAGAGATCATCGGGTCCAACCCCCCTGCCAAAGCAGGCTCCCTAGCTCATATTGCTCAGATAGGCGTCCAGGCGGGTCTTGAATATCTCCAGTGAAGGAGACTCCACCACCTCCCTGGGCAGCCTATTCCAGTGCTCAGTCACCCTCACTGTGAAAAAGTTCTTCCGCATGTTGGTGCGGAACTTCCTATGCTCCAACTTGCAGCCATTGCCCCTTGTCCTATCCCCACAGACCACTGAAAAGGGGCTGGCCGATTCCCCCTGCATCCCCTGCTTCAGATAATTATAAACTTTGATTAGGTCCCCCCTTAGTCTTCTCTTCTCAAGGCTGAACAGTCCCAGCTTACTCAGCCTTTCCTCATAGGGGAGATGCTCTAGGCCCTTAATCATCTTCGTAGCCCTTCTTTGGACTCTTTCCAGGAGATCCCTGTCCTTTTTATACCAAGGAGCCCAGAACTGGACACAATACTCCAGGTGGGGCCTGACCAGGGCAGAGTAGAGAGGGAGGATCACCTCCTTTGACCTGCTGGCTACACTCCTCCTGATGCATCCCAGGATCCCATTGGCTCTCTTGGCCACCGAGGCACACTGCTGGCTCATGGCCAACCTGTCATCTACCAGGACCCCCAGGTCCTTCTCCACTGAGCTCTTCTCCAGCAGGTCATCCCCCAGCCTGTACTGATACAAACAGTTGTTCCTTCCCAGGTGCAAGACTTTACACTTGCTTTTGTTGAACTTCATCTGGTTTCTCACTGCCCAGCTCTCCAGCCTGTCCAGGTCTCTCTGGATGGCAGCGCAGTGCTCCTGCGTGTCAGCCACTCCTCCCAGCTTTGTATCATCGGCGTACTTGCTGAGGGTGGATGTTATTCCCTCATCAAGATCGTCAATGAAGATATTAAACTGGACTGGACCCAACACTGAGCCCTGGGGAACACCGCTGGTAACAGGCCTCCAGTCAGATTCTACTCCACGAATCACAACCCTCTGGGTTCGGTCCGACAGCCAATTCTCAACCCACCTCACTGTCCACTCATCTATCCCATGCTTTCTCAGCTTTGCTATCAGGATGTCATGGGAGACAGTATCAAAGGCCTTGCTGAAGTCAAGGTAGATGACATCCACTGCTCTCCCTCCATCTACCCAGCCTGTCATGAGATCGTAGAAGGCTATGAGGTTGGTCGAGCACGATTTCCCCTTAGTGAATCCATGCTGACTACTCCTCATGACCTTCTTCTCTTCCAATTGCTTGGAGATGGCATCCAGAACAAGCTGTTCCATTACCTTTCCAGGGGCAGAGGTGAGGCTGACTGGCCTATAGTTACTAGGTTCCTCCTTCTTGCCCTTTTTAAAGACTGGAGTGACATTGGCTATCCTCCAGTCTTCAGGCACTTCTCCTGTCCTCCAAGACCTGTCGAAGATGATAGAGAGCGGCTCAGCAATCACCTCCGCCAGCTCCCTCAGCACACGTGGATGTAACCCATCTGGGCCCATGGATTTGTGTGCATTAATCCCTTTGAGCCGCTCCTGGACCTCCCCTACTTGAACCAGAGGGAAATTCTTCATTTCCCAATCAGTCCTACTCTCATCCAGTGTCTGTGGGTCCCGGGGGGCCTTTGAAGTGAAGACCGAAGCAAAGGCGGCATTCAATATCTCCACTTTCTCAGCATCCCCCGTAACCAGGACACCCTCCTTATTCAGCAAGGGACCTACATTATCCCTGGACATCCTCTTACTGTTCACGTGCCTAAAAAACCCCTTTTTATTATCCTTTATGTCCCTTGCCAGCTTAATTTCCAAGAGGGCTTTAGCCTTCCTAGTTGCATCCCTACAGGCCCTGACCACGTTCCTGTATTCTTCCCAGGTGCTCAGACCCTTTTTCCACGATTCATAGATCTTCTGCTTCTCTTTGAGTTTGCTCAATAGCTCCCTGTTCATCCATGCAGGTCTTCTGCCTCTCTTTCCCCATTTCCTCCTCAAAGGGATGCATCGTTCCTGTGCTTGGAAGAAGTGCTGTTTGAATGCTAGCCAGCTCTCGCAGGCTCCCATTCCTTCAAACAGCGTAGCCCACGGGATAGCCCCCATTAAGTGGCGGAGGAGATCAAAGTTAGCTCTACCAAAATTCAGGGTAGCTATCCTACTTTTTGGCTTGCTTCTTCCACCCAGGATCATGAACTGAATCATTTCATGGTCGCTTTGCCCTAAGCTGCCCCCGACCTTCACTTCCCTAACAAGTCCATCCTTGTTAGTGAAAACAAGGTCCAGCAGCTGCCCTCCCCTTGTGGGCTCCTGCACCATCTGTAGCAGGAAATTGTCTTCAACACACTGCAGAAATTGTCTGGACTGCATACGACTGGCCGTATTGCTTGCCCAGCAAATATCTGGGTAGTTGAAGTCCCCCATAAGGATCAGTGCCCGGGAACTTGAGGCTACTTCTAACTGTTTATGGAATGCGTTATCTACCTGCTCCTCTTGATCAGGGGGCCTATAGCACACTCCCACAACAGTGTTCCCCATACCGGTTTGCCCCTTGATTTTAACCCACAAGCACTCGACAGAAGGTTCATCCTTCCCCAGGTGGAGCTCAACACATTCTAGGTGCTCTCTCACATAAAGAGCAACTCCTCCACCTCGCTTCCCTAGCCTGTCTTTCCTAAAAAGCACATAGCCATCCATGACAGTGTGCCAGTCGTCCAGGTTGTCCCACCACGTCTCTGTGATTGCGATGAGATCATGGCCCTGCAACCGCACAAAGATCTCTAGTTCTTCTTGTTTGTTCCCCATGCTACGTGCATTTGTGTAAAGACAGTTCAGTGGTGAAGCAGATGTAGGTATCCTCAACGGCCCACAGCGAGATTTCTGACAGGGGACTGGCAAAAGTGGCTCCACGGAGGAGTACTCAGGGCAGTCCACAGAATTTTCCCTACTCTCACGTGGAAAAACGTCCCCAAGTCCACGACTGTGCTGTTGGTATTTACCTCTTCCCACCGTCAACTCCCGTTGTGTCTCCCGAAGCCTAACCCTGGCAGCCGCCTTAATATCCCCTTCCCCCTTCCTAACTAGTTTAAAGCACGATCGATGAGCCCTGCTATCTCCTGGGCGAGGATCCGCTTTCCTTTATAGGACAGGTGAGCCCCATTAGCAGTACTCATGCCAGGAGCAGAGTACACCATCCCTTGGTTAAAGAATCCAAAGTTCTTGCGCCAGCACCAGCCTTTTAACCACACATTCAACTCGTGGGTTATCCTGTCCTGCTCTGAGCCCCTCCTCCCACAAGTGGGGATAGAGCAGAATATTATTTGGGCTCCCCCCCCCTCAACAGAGCGCCCCAGGTCCCGGAATTCCCTTTTGACAGCTTGCAGGCTACACTTTGTGATTGCGTCCCTGCCTGCTTGAACTATCAGTAAGGGATAATAGTCAGTGGATCTTACCAGGCCTGGTAGCCTTCTGGTAATATCCCTGACCCGGGCTCCAGGGAGGCAACACACCTCCCTGCGTGTAGGGTCTGGCCTACATATAGGCCCTTCTGTCCCTCTGAGAAGGGAATCTCCTACTACGACTACCTTCCTCTCTTCCCTAACAGAGGCAGTCTCAAGGCGTGCAGATGACCGCCTCACTCTAGGCCTCCGCTTTCTCTGAGGCAGAGGGGCTCCATTCATCTCCTCAGGTACCTCCTCCTCAACTGTCAGGGCCCCAAACCTGTTGCTCAGGGACACCTGAGGGGGTGGGGTAGGTAGGCAGGGGGAGTGCCTACGACGCCGAGTCGGGACTGTCTTCCAGGCCTCCTCGGGGTTTGGGTCACTCCCATTAACCTGGCACGGGCAGTGAGGGGGGACCGTCTTCAGGTGTGAGGTGTCATCCCGACTGTCTTCCTTTTGGGACGCCAGGGAGCTACTCCACCAGTCAATCTCTCGCTTGCAGTCCCTGATCACCCGCAGTCTTTCAACCTCTTCCTTTAGTTGTACCACCAAAGCAAGCAGGTCATCGACCTGCTCACACCTCAGACAGGCTAGGTGTTTGCCTCTTATCCCAGGCAACTGCAGGCTCTGGCATTCCCTGCAGCCTGAGACCTGGACCGCAGCATCCCTAGGCAGGCCCTCCATCGGGGTTGCCCGAGATTTGCAGGGGGAACCTCTGCGCCTGGTGGAGACCATGGTTAGCTGAGCACACAGCAGACAGGGAACCCTCAGCTCGCCCTTTTGTACTCTGCGAGCCGGTCCTCTGAGTATACCCCCTCAGCAAACTAGGAGGGGAGGCTTGCTCGGCCTGCTTGCTCTGCCTGCGCGAACTGCCTCGCTAACTGCCGCGCCACGACCTTCTGACGCACCACGCCCTGTTTGCCCGTCCTGGTCGCCGCGCTCCGGGTCGCCCCACTCCCAGAGGCCTCTCTTGTATGGAGAGGGATAATTCCTGTCGCCCTTAGCTCCGCCCCCGATGAGTCACCGCTCCGGGCAGTGCAGGGGACGCACAATGGCTGTTAATGGGTGCTGATGGCCACTGATGGGTGCACCTCTGCCTCTCTCCTTTTGATCTTAGGTGCTTTTTGTTAGTTGCCCTCGCGGATCTATGTCCGGGGGTTGTTGCTCGCAGAAAGGGGGTCCCTCGACGGAGTCTCCCGCTTCAGAGCCCTGCTCCTCAGCAGGTAAAGAAGGTAAAGGCCAACAGCACAGTGACGGACTTGGGGATGTTGTTCCATGTGATAGTAGGGAAAATGCTGTGGATTTCCCTGAGGACTCCTCAGTGGAGGCACCATTGCCCATCCCCTGTGGGAAATCTCGCTGTGATCTGTTGAGGATACCTGCATCTGCTGCCTCCCACGGTCGCAGGGCCACGATCTCATTGCGATCACAGAGACACGGTGGGGCAGCCTGGATGACTGGAATGCTGTCATGGATGGCTATGTGCTTTTTAGGAAAGATAGGCTAGGGAGGCGAGGTGGAGGAGTTGCTCTCTATGTGAGAGAGCAGCTAGAATGTGTTGAACTCCACCTGGGGGAGGATGATCAATCCGTTGAGAACTTGTGGGTAAGAATCAAGGGGCGGGCTAATGTGAGTGACACTGTTGTGGGTGTGTACTACAGGCCCCCTGATCAGGAGGAGAGAGTTGAGAATGCATTCTACAAGCAGCTAGAAGTAGCCTCGAGATCCCAGGCCCTGGTCCTTATGGGAGACTCCAGATACCCACATATTTGTTGGGCAAGCAACAGGGCCAGTCGTATGCAGTCCAGACAATTTCTGCAATGTGTGCAACACAATTTCCTACTACAGCTGATGCTGGAACCTACAAGGGGAGGGTGGGTACTGGACCTTGTAGCAGCAGCATGCTGCCCCTCCCCTCGCTCCATAGGCTGTGCCCAGCACCAGGAACCAGAGGCTCTGTGACATCAGCCCCGTGGCCAAGGCCACCCCAGGCAACGGGAGTACTGCGGGCAGTTCAGCAGTAGCTGCACTGTGGATAGCAAGTCCTGCTTTGTTCTTGCATCTGCCGTGTTCTCCTGCCATGAAGCTGCTCTCTTTCCTCGTTTTGCTGGCCTTGTGCTGGCCTGTGCAGGGCACATGGGATACATGCTGGTAAGCGGCCCATGGCTCTTGGAGGGAGCATGGGCAAGCCTTATGGGATTCACTGGAGGGTGCCCACTTGTCCCCCATGGCCATGCCACAGCTTTCCAAACCCCCTGTGGGGGCCTCAGGTCTTGCCAGCACCCAGGCTGCTGGCATCGCTTGTCTACGGGGCTAAAGCCGAAACAGAGGCAGATGGGCGCGTGCCCCATGGGGTTCCCTGGCCCTGCTGTCCATACAGCACCTTGTGGGGTGGGAAGATGTCTGACCTTCAGCTCGAACGGCAGCAAGCCATTGAGCAGGACAGTAACCATCTTCTGCTTACAGGACCTGCGGGCTCCGGCCCATGGCCTGGAACTCTGGCATGTCACGTGTTGTGGGTGGCAGAGATGCCCAGAAGGGAGCCTGGCCCTGGATTGTGAGCATCCAGAATCCCTGGAAAGCAGGCACAGGGCATGTATGCGGAGGATCCCTGATCAGCCCACAGTGGGTGCTCACAGCAGCCCACTGCTTCAACAATGTCTGGTAAGCAGGAGCAGGGAACAGCACACAACACTCCCAGCTGCCCTGCCCACAGCACCCAGGGCTACCCTCATCCTATCCCGTTCCATTCGCCTGCTGGACGCCCACTGGCTAGACTCTCCCCAGCCCGCTTGAGAGCCTGCTCAGGAGAAAGCTGGGCTCACGCCACGGCTTCCCAGCAGCCTCCAGTTCCATGTTCCTTGTGCCCAAGGCATGCTAGGGTGGTCGCACCCTCCGTAGCACCACTTTCCTCTCTGCCGTGTCAAGAGCAGGTGCCAGGCAACGGCTGGGCTGTGGCAGCACGTGGTTCCTCTGGCTCTGAGCGCTCTCTCTGCCTTCCAGGGACGTCTCCATGTGGTACGTGGTTATTGGTGCCAATCAGTTGACTCAGCTGGGTCCTGAGGCCCAAGTGCGCAGTATCATCCAGGTGATTGTTCACGAGCACTACAGCAACATCACACAAAGGAACGACATTGCACTTATGGAGTTGGACCACCCTGTCCAGTGCAACGACCACATCCAGCTTGCCTGCGTGCCTGATGCCTCGCTGAGAGTGTCAGAGCTGACCAACTGCTACATCAGCGGCTGGGGCGCCACAGCTGCAAGATGTGAGTTCCCGAGCACTCCTTGTATCATGAGGGCAAGCATGGCACACTGGGGAGGCGGGCTGGGATTTCAGGCAGCAGAGGTGAAATGTCGCCACAGTCAGGTTGCACAGGGACATGTGCCTAGAGAGAGGAGGTGGGCCTGACCCATTAGCCAAAGCAAGACAGAAAGCAAACACCGCTATCATGCCTTCCGGAGGCCAAGCCAAGATGTAGGCAAGGGGCTCACCCAGACCGGGGAGGAGAACCAGCAACGAGCCACTGTGTTCTTTGCTCACAGCTGCAGATTCCGCCGATGTGCTGCAGGAAGCCAAGGTCCACCTCATTGACATCCAGCAGTGTAACAGCAGCAAGTGGTACCGAGGGGCCATCCACAGGCACAACCTGTGTGCTGGCTATCCGCAGGGTGGCATCGACACCTGCCAGGTAGGAGCCTGTGACAAATCAGCCCCCAGCACCACCAGCAGCCCTGTCACAACAGCCCCAAGGTCTCCTGGTGTGGGCTTTGCCTGGCAAGTCACCTTCCCAGTGCTGCTGGGACTCGCCTCTCCTTCCCCATGGGCACGGCCTTGCCCGGTGCCCCACCTTGGCCCACCTAGGGCTCTTGGCAGCTCACAGGTCCACATCCCAGTCCCGGCAGATGAGTCTTCTGCACATCCAGCATCACTGCGCAGAGTTGAGGGAGAGCCAATCCCCTCGTGGGCAAGGGAGGGAGCTCTGGCTCCTGGGAAGGAGCCAGCCGTATTGCTGACAGTGGGCACCCAACACCACCTTCATGTTCTCTCCTTCCCCTCAGGGTGACAGTGGTGGTCCCCTTGTCTGCCAGGACAAGAACGCAGAATACTTCTGGCTTGTGGGAGTGACCAGCTGGGGCACAGGCTGTGCAAGAGCAAGGCGGCCTGGCGTCTACACCGCCACCCAGCACTTCTATGACTGGATCCTGGTCCAGATGGGAGCACGCTCAGCATTCAGGGGTACCCCGACAGCACAGGCGTGGAGTCACTTCCTTACCACCTCAAGGACCTGGCAGAAGCCAGCCCCAAAACCAGCTCTGGCGGAAGAGCCTACCACCTGCCTAGTGCCTGTCAAGAAGCTGATGCAATTCCTCACTTGGGTGCAGGAGCTCCTGCAGGGTCTGTGGGAAGAAAAGGTGTGAGGAAGCAGGAGGGCCAGGATCCAGGCAGGACAGCATGGTACCACCACTGTCTGCTGCTGGCCTAATGGCCTCTGATACACAGCGTCAGAGGTCTGCTCTGTCTCCTCCACACTTCCCGGCATTTCACACCATTGCTGATTTCAGCTGGGTTCTTGAAATAAAGTTACCCGTTTTCACTGCTCACCACGCTTCGGATAAGTCTACTGGGCAAGGGCAAGCACTTCCAAGTTCTGCACGGCCAAAATGCAGCCGCAGTCACGGAGGGCACAAAGGGGAAGAGTCACTCGAAAGGGTTGCAACCATGTCAGCTCAGAGAGGGGGAGCTCAAATAATATTTTCCTCACCTGTGGGTTCAGAGCAGGGTAGGAGAACCCAGGAGTTGAACAAGTGGCTGAAAGGCTGGTGCTGGCATAGGAACTTTGGGTTTTTTGATCAAGGGATGGTGTACTCAGCTCCTGACATGATAACTGTTGACAGGGCTCACCTGCCTCAAGGGGAAAGTAGATCCTTGCCCAGGAGGTGGCAGGGCTCATTGAGCGAGCTTTAAACTAGGGAAGAAGGGGGAAGAGGAGATCCTGAAGGCTGCTGGGGTCAGGCAAGTGCTCCAAGAGACACGACTAGAGCTGATGGGGGAAGAAGGTAAAGGCCAACAGCACAGTGACGGACTTGGGGATGTTGTTCCATGTGATAGTAGGGAAAATGCTGTGGATTTCCCTGAGGACTCCTCAGTGGAGGCACCATTGCCCATCCCCTGTGGGAAATCTCGCTGTGATCTGTTGAGGATACCTGCATCTGCTGCCTCCCACGGTCGCAGGGCCACGATCTCATTGCGATCACAGAGACACGGTGGGGCAGCCTGGATGACTGGAATGCTGTCATGGATGGCTATGTGCTTTTTAGGAAAGATAGGCTAGGGAGGCGAGGTGGAGGAGTTGCTCTCTATGTGAGAGAGCAGCTAGAATGTGTTGAACTCCACCTGGGGGAGGATGATCAATCCGTTGAGAACTTGTGGGTAAGAATCAAGGGGCGGGCTAATGTGAGTGACACTGTTGTGGGTGTGTACTACAGGCCCCCTGATCAGGAGGAGAGAGTTGAGAATGCATTCTACAAGCAGCTAGAAGTAGCCTCGAGATCCCAGGCCCTGGTCCTTATGGGAGACTCCAGATACCCACATATTTGTTGGGCAAGCAACAGGGCCAGTCGTATGCAGTCCAGACAATTTCTGCAATGTGTGCAACACAATTTCCTACTACAGCTGATGCTGGAACCTACAAGGGGAGGGTGGGTACTGGACCTTGTAGCAGCAGCATGCTGCCCCTCCCCTCGCTCCATAGGCTGTGCCCAGCACCAGGAACCAGAGGCTCTGTGACATCAGCCCCGTGGCCAAGGCCACCCCAGGCAACGGGAGTACTGCGGGCAGTTCAGCAGTAGCTGCACTGTGGATAGCAAGTCCTGCTTTGTTCTTGCATCTGCCGTGTTCTCCTGCCATGAAGCTGCTCTCTTTCCTCCTTTTGCTGTCCTTGTGCTGGCCTGTGCAGGGCACATGGGATACATGCTGGTAAGCGGCCCATGGCTCTTGGAGGGAGCATGGGCAAGCCTTACGGGATTCACTGGAGGGTGCCCACTTGTCCCCCATGGCCATGCCACAGCTTTCCAAACCCCCTGTGGGGGCCTCAGGTCTTGCCAGCACCCAGGCTGCTGGCATCGCTTGTCTACGGGGCTAAAGCCGAAACAGAGGCAGATGGGCGCGTGCCCCATGGGGTTCCCTGGCCCTGCTGTCCATACAGCACCTTGTGGGGTGGGAAGATGTCTGACCTTCAGCTCGAACGGCAGCAAGCCGTTGAGCAGGACAGTAACCATCTTCTGCTTACAGGACCTGCGGGCTCCGGCCCATGGCCTGGAACTCTGGCATGTCACGTGTTGTGGGTGGCAGAGATGCCCAGAAGGGAGCCTGGCCCTGGATTGTGAGCATCCAGAATCCCTGGAAAGCAGGCACAGGGCATGTATGCGGAGGATCCCTGATCAGCCCACAGTGGGTGCTCACAGCAGCCCACTGCTTCAACAATGTCTGGTAAGCAGGAGCAGGGAACAGCACACAACACTCCCAGCTGCCCTGCCCACAGCACCCAGGGCTACCCTCATCCTATCCCGTTCCATTCGCCTGCTGGACGCCCACTGGCTAGACTCTCCCCAGCCCGCTTGAGAGCCTGCTCAGGAGAAAGCTGGGCTCACGCCACGGCTTCCCAGCAGCCTCCAGTTCCATGTTCCTTGTGCCCAAGGCATGCTAGGGTGGTCGCACCCTCCGTAGCACCACTTTCCTCTCTGCCGTGTCAAGAGCAGGTGCCAGGCAACGGCTGGGCTGTGGCAGCACGTGGTTCCTCTGGCTCTGAGCGCTCTTTCTGCCTTCCAGGGACGTCTCCATGTGGTACGTGGTTATTGGTGCCAATCAGTTGACTCAGCTGGGTCCTGAGGCCCAAGTGCGCAGTATCATCCAGGTGATTGTTCACGAGCACTACAGCAACATCACACAAAGGAACGACATTGCACTTATGGAGTTGGACCACCCTGTCCAGTGCAACGACCACATCCAGCTTGCCTGCGTGCCTGATGCCTCGCTGAGAGTGTCAGAGCTGACCAACTGCTACATCAGCGGCTGGGGCGCCACAGCTGCAAGATGTGAGTTCCCGAGCACTCCTTGTATCATGAGGGCAAGCATGGCACACTGGGGAGGCGGGCTGGGATTTCAGGCAGCAGAGGTGAAATGTCGCCACAGTCAGGTTGCACAGGGACATGTGCCTAGAGAGAGGAGGTGGGCCTGACCCATTAGCCAAAGCAAGACAGAAAGCAAACACCGCTATCATGCCTTCCGGAGGCCAAGCCAAGATGTAGGCAAGGGGCTCACCCAGACCGGGGAGGAGAACCAGCAACGAGCCACTGTGTTCTTTGCTCACAGCTGCAGATTCCGCCGATGTGCTGCAGGAAGCCAAGGTCCACCTCATTGACATCCAGCAGTGTAACAGCAGCAAGTGGTACCGAGGGGCCATCCACAGGCACAACCTGTGTGCTGGCTATCCGCAGGGTGGCATCGACACCTGCCAGGTAGGAGCCTGTGACAAATCAGCCCCCAGCACCACCAGCAGCCCTGCCACAACAGCCCCAAGGTCTCCTGGTGTGGGCTTTGCCTGGCAAGTCACCTTCCCAGTGCTGCTGGGACTCGCCTCTCCTTCCCCATGGGCACGGCCTTGCCCGGTGCCCCACCTTGGCCCACCTAGGGCTCTTGGCAGCTCACAGGTCCACATCCCAGTCCCGGCAGATGAGTCTTCTGCACATCCAGCATCACTGCGCAGAGTTGAGGGAGAGCCAATCCCCTCGTGGGCAAGGGAGGGAGCTCTGGCTCCTGGGAAGGAGCCAGCCGTATTGCTGACAGTGGGCACCCAACACCACCTTCATGTTCTCTCCTTCCCCTCAGGGTGACAGTGGTGGTCCCCTTGTCTGCCAGGACAAGAACGCAGAATACTTCTGGCTTGTGGGAGTGACCAGCTGGGGCACAGGCTGTGCAAGAGCAAGGCGGCCTGGCGTCTACACCGCCACCCAGCACTTCTATGACTGGATCCTGGTCCAGATGGGAGCACGCTCAGCATTCAGGGGTACCCCGACAGCACAGGCGTGGAGTCACTTCCTTACCACCTCAAGGACCTGGCAGAAGCCAGCCCCAACACCAGCTCTGGCGGAAGAGCCTACCACCTGCCTAGTGCCTGTCAAGAAGCTGATGCAATTCCTCACTTGGGTGCAGGAGCTCCTGCAGGGTCTGTGGGAAGAAAAGGTGTGAGGAAGCAGGAGGGCCAGGATCCAGGCAGGACAGCATGGTACCACCACTGTCTGCTGCTGGCCTAATGGCCTCTGATACACAGCGTCAGAGGTCTGCTCTGTCTCCTCCACACTTCCCGGCATTTCACACCATTGCTGATTTCAGCTGGGTCCTTGAAATAAAGTTACCCGTTTTCACTGCTCACCACGCTTCGGATAAGTCTACTGGGCAAGGGCAAGCACTTCCAAGTTCTGCACGGCCAAAATGCAGCCGCAGTCACGGAGGGCACAAAGGGGAAGAGTCGCTCGAAAGGGTTGCAACCATGTCAGCTCAGAGAGGGGGAGCTCAAATAATATTTTCCTCACCTGTGGGTTCAGAGCAGGGTAGGAAAACCCAGGAGTTGAACAAGTGGCTGAAAGGCTGGTGCTGGCATAGGAACTTTGGGTTTTTTGATCAAGGGATGGTGTACTCAGCTCCTGACATGATAACTGTTGACAGGGCTCACCTGCCTCAAGGGGAAAGTAGATCCTTGCCCAGGAGGTGGCAGGGCTCATTGAGCGAGCTTTAAACTAGGGAAGAAGGGGGAAGAGGAGATCCTGAAGGCTGCTGGGGTCAGGCAAGTGCTCCAAGAGACACGACTAGAGCTGATGGGGGAAGAAGGTAAAGGCCAACAGCACAGTGACGGACTTGGGGATGTTGTTCCATGTGATAGTAGGGAAAATGCTGTGGATTTCCCTGAGGACTCCTCAGTGGAGGCACCATTGCCCATCCCCTGTGGGAAATCTCGCTGTGATCTGTTGAGGATATCTGCATCTGCTGCCTCCCACGGTCGCAGGGCCATGATCTCATTGCGATCACAGAGACACGGTGGGGCAGCCTGGATGACTGGAATGCTGTCATGGATGGCTATGTGCTTTTTAGGAAAGATAGGCTAGGGAGGCGAGGTGGAGGAGTTGCTCTCTATGTGAGAGAGCAGCTAGAATGTGTTGAACTCCACCTGGGAGAGGATGATCAATCCGTTGAGAACTTGTGGGTAAGAATCAAGGGGCGGGCTAATGTGAGTGACACTGTTGTGGGCCCCCTGATCAGGAGGAGAGAGTTGAGAATGCGTTCTACAAGCAGCTAGAAGTAGCCTCGAGATCCCAGGCCCTGGTCCTTATGGGAGACTCCAGATACCCACATATTTGTTGGGCAAGCAACAGGGCCAGTCGTATGCAGTCCAGACAATTTCTGCAATGTGTGCAACACAATTTCCTACTACAGCTGATGCTGGAACCTACAAGGGGAGGGTGGGTACTGGACCTTGTAGCAGCAGCATGCTGCCCCTCCCCTCGCTCCATAGGCTGTGCCCAGCACCAGGAACCAGAGGCTCTGTGACATCAGCCCCGTGGCCAAGGCCACCCCAGGCAACGGGAGTACTGCGGGCAGTTCAGCAGTAGCTGCACTGTGGATAGCAAGTCCTGCTTTGTTCTTGCATCTGCCGTGTTCTCCTGCCATGAAGCTGCTCTCTTTCCTCGTTTTGCTGGCCTTGTGCTGGCCTGTGCAGGGCACATGGGATACATGCTGGTAAGCGGCCCATGGCTCTTGGAGGGAGCATGGGCAAGCCTTATGGGATTCACTGGAGGGTGCCCACTTGTCCCCCATGGCCATGCCACAGCTTTCCAAACCCCCTGTGGGGGCCTCAGGTCTTGCCAGCACCCAGGCTGCTGGCATCGCTTGTCTACGGGGCTAAAGCCGAAACAGAGGCAGATGGGCGCGTGCCCCATGGGGTTCCCTGGCCCTGCTGTCCATACAGCACCTTGTGGGGTGGGAAGATGTCTGACCTTCAGCTCGAACGGCAGCAAGCCATTGAGCAGGACAGTAACCATCTTCTGCTTACAGGACCTGCGGGCTCCGGCCCATGGCCTGGAACTCTGGCATGTCACGTGTTGTGGGTGGCAGAGATGCCCAGAAGGGAGCCTGGCCCTGGATTGTGAGCATCCAGAATCCCTGGAAAGCAGGCACAGGGCATGTATGCGGAGGATCCCTGATCAGCCCACAGTGGGTGCTCACAGCAGCCCACTGCTTCAACAATGTCTGGTAAGCAGGAGCAGGGAACAGCACACAACACTCCCAGCTGCCCTGCCCACAGCACCCAGGGCTACCCTCATCCTATCCCGTTCCATTCGCCTGCTGGACGCCCACTGGCTAGACTCTCCCCAGCCCGCTTGAGAGCCTGCTCAGGAGAAAGCTGGGCTCACGCCACGGCTTCCCAGCAGCCTCCAGTTCCATGTTCCTTGTGCCCAAGGCATGCTAGGGTGGTCGCACCCTCCGTAGCACCACTTTCCTCTCTGCCTTGTCAAGAGCAGGTGCCAGGCAACGGCTGGGCTGTGGCAGCACGTGGTTCCTCTGGCTCTGAGCGCTCTTTCTGCCTTCCAGGGACGTCTCCATGTGGTACGTGGTTATTGGTGCCAATCAGTTGACTCAGCTGGGTCCTGAGGCCCAAGTGCGCAGTATCATCCAGGTGATTGTTCACGAGCACTACAGCAACATCACACAAAGGAACGACATTGCACTTATGGAGTTGGACCACCCTGTCCAGTGCAACGACCACATCCAGCTTGCCTGCGTGCCTGATGCCTCGCTGAGAGTGTCAGAGCTGACCAACTGCTACATCAGCGGCTGGGGCGCCACAGCTGCAAGATGTGAGTTCCCGAGCACTCCTTGTATCATGAGGGCAAGCATGGCACACTGGGGAGGCGGCTGGGATTTCAGGCAGCAGAGGTGAAATGTCGCCACAGTCAGGTTGCACAGGGACATGTGCCTAGAGAGAGGAGGTGGGCCTGACCCATTAGCCAAAGCAAGACAGAAAGCAAACACCGCTATCATGCCTTCCGGAGGCCAAGCCAAGATGTAGGCAAGGGGCTCACCCAGACCGGGGAGGAGAACCAGCAACGAGCCACTGTGTTCTTTGCTCACAGCTGCAGATTCCGCCGATGTGCTGCAGGAAGCCAAGGTCCACCTCATTGACATCCAGCAGTGTAACAGCAGCAAGTGGTACCGAGGGGCCATCCACAGGCACAACCTGTGTGCTGGCTATCCGCAGGGTGGCATCGACACCTGCCAGGTAGGAGCCTGTGACAAATCAGCCCCCAGCACCACCAGCAGCCCTGTCACAACAGCCCCAAGGTCTCCTGGTGTGGGCTTTGCCTGGCAAGTCACCTTCCCAGTGCTGCTGGGACTCGCCTCTCCTTCCCCATGGGCACGGCCTTGCCCGGTGCCCCACCCTGGCCCACCTAGGGCTCTTGGCAGCTCACAGGTCCACATCCCAGTCCCGGCAGATGAGTCTTCTGCACATCCAGCATCACTGCGCAGAGTTGAGGGAGAGCCAATCCCCTCGTGGGCAAGGGAGGGAGCTCTGGCTCCTGGGAAGGAGCCAGCCGTATTGCTGACAGTGGGCACCCAACACCACCTTCATGTTCTCTCCTTCCCCTCAGGGTGACAGTGGTGGTCCCCTTGTCTGCCAGGACAAGAACGCAGAATACTTCTGGCTTGTGGGAGTGACCAGCTGGGGCACAGGCTGTGCAAGAGCAAGGCGGCCTGGCGTCTACACCGCCACCCAGCACTTCTATGACTGGATCCTGGTCCAGATGGGAGCACGCTCAGCATTCAGGGGTACCCCGACAGCACAGGCGTGGAGTCACTTCCTTACCACCTCAAGGACCTGGCAGAAGCCAGCCCCAACACCAGCTCTGGCGGAAGAGCCTACCACCTGCCTAGTGCCTGTCAAGAAGCTGATGCAATTGCTCACTTGGGTGCAGGAGCTCCTGCAGGGTCTGTGGGAAGAAAAGGTGTGAGGAAGCAGGAGGGCCAGGATCCAGGCAGGACAGCATGGTACCACCACTGTCTGCTGCTGGCCTAATGGCCTCTGATACACAGCGTCAGAGGTCTGCTCTGTCTCCTCCACACTTCCCGGCATTTCACACCATTGCTGATTTCAGCTGGGTCCTTGAAATAAAGTTACCCGTTTTCACTGCTCACCACGCTTCGGATAAGTCTACTGGGCAAGGGCAAGCACTTCCAAGTTCTGCACGGCCAAAATGCAGCCGCAGTCACGGAGGGCACAAAGGGGAAGAGTCACTCGAAAGGGTTGCAACCATGTCAGCTCAGAGAGGGGGAGCTCAAATAATATTTTCCTCACCTGTGGGTTCAGAGCAGGGTAGGAGAACCCAGGAGTTGAACAAGTGGCTGAAAGGCTGGTGCTGGCATAGGAACTTTGGGGTTTTTGATCAAGGGATGGTGTACTCAGCTCCTGACATGATAACTGTTGACAGGGCTCACCTGCCTCAAGGGGAAAGTAGATCCTTGCCCAGGAGGTGGCAGGGCTCATTGAGCGAGCTTTAAACTAGGGAAGAAGGGGGAAGAGGAGATCCTGAAGGCTGCTGGGGTCAGGCAAGTGCTCCAAGAGACACGACTAGAGCTGATGGGGGAAGAAGGTAAAGGCCAACAGCACAGTGACGGACTTGGGGATGTTGTTCCATGTGATAGTAGGGAAAATGCTGTGGATTTCCCTGAGGACTCCTCAGTGGAGGCACCATTGCCCATCCCCTGTGGGAAATCTCGCTGTGATCTGTTGAGGATACCTGCACCTGCTGCCTCCCTCGGTCGCAGGGCCACGATCTCATTGCGATCACAGAGACACGGTGGGGCAGCCTGGATGACTGGAATGCTGTCATGGATGGCTATGTGCTTTTTAGGAAAGATAGGCTAGGGAGGCGAGGTGGAGGAGTTGCTCTCTATGTGAGAGAGCAGCTAGAATGTGTTGAACTCCACCTGGGGGAGGATGATCAATCCGTTGAGAACTTGTGGGTAAGAATCAAGGGGCGGGCTAATGTGAGTGACACTGTTGTGGGTGTGTACTACAGGCCCCCTGATCAGGAGGAGAGAGTTGAGAATTCTTTCTACAAGCAGCTAGAAGTAGCCTCGAGATCCCAGGCCCTGGTCCTTATGGGAGACTCCAGATACCCACATATTTGTTGGGCAAGCAACAGGGCCAGTCGTATGCAGTCCAGACAATTTCTGCAATGTGTGCAACACAATTTCCTACTACAGCTGATGCTGGAACCTACAAGGGGAGGGTGGGTACTGGACCTTGTAGCAGCAGCATGCTGCCCCTCCCCTCGCTCCATAGGCTGTGCCCAGCACCAGGAACCAGAGGCTCTGTGACATCAGCCCCGTGGCCAAGGCCACCCCAGGCAACGGGAGTACTGCGGGCAGTTCAGCAGTAGCTGCACTGTGGATAGCAAGTCCTGCTTTGTTCTTGCATCTGCCGTGTTCTCCTGCCATGAAGCTGCTCTCTTTCCTCCTTTTGCTGGCCTTGTGCTGGCCTGTGCAGGGCACATGGGATACATGCTGGTAAGCGGCCCATGGCTCTTGGAGGGAGCATGGGCAAGCCTTACGGGATTCACTGGAGGGTGCCCACTTGTCCCCCATGGCCATGCCACAGCTTTCCAAACCCCCTGTGGGGGCCTCAGGTCTTGCCAGCACCCAGGCTGCTGGCATCGCTTGTCTACGGGGCTAAAGCCGAAACAGAGGCAGATGGGCGCTTGCCCCATGGGGTTCCCTGGCCCTGCTGTCCATACAGCACCTTGTGGGGTGGGAAGATGTCTGACCTTCAGCTCGAACGGCAGCAAGCCATTGAGCAGGACAGTAACCATCTTCTGCTTACAGGACCTGCGGGCTCCGGCCCATGGCCTGGAACTCTGGCATGTCACGTGTTGTGGGTGGCAGAGATGCCCAGAAGGGAGCCTGGCCCTGGATTGTGAGCATCCAGAATCCCTGGAAAGCAGGCACAGGGCATGTATGCGGAGGATCCCTGATCAGCCCACAGTGGGTGCTCACAGCAGCCCACTGCTTCAACAATGTCTGGTAAGCAGGAGCAGGGAACAGCACACAACACTCCCAGCTGCCCTGCCCACAGCACCCAGGGCTACCCTCATCCTATCCCGTTCCATTCGCCTGCTGGACGCCCACTGGCTAGACTCTCCCCAGCCCGCTTGAGAGCCTGCTCAGGAGAAAGCTGGGCTCACGCCACGGCTTCCCAGCAGCCTCCAGTTCCATGTTCCTTGTGCCCAAGGCATGCTAGGGTGGTCGCACCCTCCGTAGCACCACTTTCCTCTCTGCCTTGTCAAGAGCAGGTGCCAGGCAACGGCTGGGCTGTGGCAGCACGTGGTTCCTCTGGCTCTGAGCGCTCTTTCTGCCTTCCAGGGACGTCTCCATGTGGTACGTGGTTATTGGTGCCAATCAGTTGACTCAGCTGGGTCCTGAGGCCCAAGTGCGCAGTATCATCCAGGTGATTGTTCACGAGCACTACAGCAACATCACACAAAGGAACGACATTGCACTTATGGAGTTGGACCACCCTGTCCAGTGCAACGACCACATCCAGCTTGCCTGCGTGCCTGATGCCTCGCTGAGAGTGTCAGAGCTGACCAACTGCTACATCAGCGGCTGGGGCGCCACAGCTGCAAGATGTGAGTTCCCGAGCACTCCTTGTATCATGAGGGCAAGCATGGCACACTGGGGAGGCGGGCTGGGATTTCAGGCAGCAGAGGTGAAATGTCGCCACAGTCAGGTTGCACAGGGACATGTGCCTAGAGAGAGGAGGTGGGCCTGACCCATTAGCCAAAGCAAGACAGAAAGCAAACACCGCTATCATGCCTTCCGGAGGCCAAGCCAAGATGTAGGCAAGGGGCTCACCCAGACCGGGGAGGAGAACCAGCAACGAGCCACTGTGTTCTTTGCTCACAGCTGCAGATTCCGCCGATGTGCTGCAGGAAGCCAAGGTCCACCTCATTGACATCCAGCAGTGTAACAGCAGCAAGTGGTACCGAGGGGCCATCCACAGGCACAACCTGTGTGCTGGCTATCCGCAGGGTGGCATCGACACCTGCCAGGTAGGAGCCTGTGACAAATCAGCCCCCAGCACCACCAGCAGCCCTGTCACAACAGCCCCAAGGTCTCCTGGTGTGGGCTTTGCCTGGCAAGTCACCTTCCCAGTGCTGCTGGGACTCGCCTCTCCTTCCCCATGGGCACGGCCTTGCCCGGTGCCCCACCCTGGCCCACCTAGGGCTCTTGGCAGCTCACAGGTCCACATCCCAGTCCCGGCAGATGAGTCTTCTGCACATCCAGCATCACTGCGCAGAGTTGAGGGAGAGCCAATCCCCTCGTGGGCAAGGGAGGGAGCTCTGGCTCCTGGGAAGGAGCCAGCCGTATTGCTGACAGTGGGCACCCAACACCACCTTCATGTTCTCTCCTTCCCCTCAGGGTGACAGTGGTGGTCCCCTTGTCTGCCAGGACAAGAACGCAGAATACTTCTGGCTTGTGGGAGTGACCAGCTGGGGCACAGGCTGTGCAAGAGCAAGGCGGCCTGGCGTCTACACCGCCACCCAGCACTTCTATGACTGGATCCTGGTCCAGATGGGAGCACGCTCAGCATTCAGGGGTACCCCGACAGCACAGACGTGGAGTCACTTCCTTACCACCTCAAGGACCTGGCAGAAGCCAGCCCCAACACCAGCTCTGGCGGAAGAGCCTACCACCTGCCTAGTGCCTGTCAAGAAGCTGATGCAATTGCTCACTTGGGTGCAGGAGCTCCTGCAGGGTCTGTGGGAAGAAAAGGTGTGAGGAAGCAGGAGGGCCAGGATCCAGGCAGGACAGCATGGTACCACCACTGTCTGCTGCTGGCCTAATGGCCTCTGATACACAGCGTCAGAGGTCTGCTCTGTCTCCTCCACACTTCCCGGCATTTCACACCATTGCTGATTTCAGCTGGGTCCTTGAAATAAAGTTACCCGTTTTCACTGCTCACCACGCTTCGGATAAGTCTACTGGGCAAGGGCAAGCACTTCCAAGTTCTGCACGGCCAAAATGCAGCCGCAGTCACGGAGGGCACAAAGGGGAAGAGTCACTCGAAAGGGTTGCAACCATGTCAGCTCAGAGAGGGGGAGCTCAAATAATATTTTCCTCACCTGTGGGTTCAGAGCAGGGTAGGAGAACCCAGGAGTTGAACAAGTGGCTGAAAGGCTGGTGCTGGCATAGGAACTTTGGGTTTTTTGATCAAGGGATGGTGTACTCAGCTCCTGACATGATAACTGTTGACAGGGCTCACCTGCCTCAAGGGGAAAGTAGATCCTTGCCCAGGAGGTGGCAGGGCTCATTGAGCGAGCTTTAAACTAGGGAAGAAGGGGGAAGAGGAGATCCTGAAGGCTGCTGGGGTCAGGCAAGTGCTCCAAGAGACACGACTAGAGCTGATGGGGGAAGAAGGTAAAGGCCAACAGCACAGTGACGGACTTGGGGATGTTGTTCCATGTGATAGTAGGGAAAATGCTGTGGATTTCCCTGAGGACTCCTCAGTGGAGGCACCATTGCCCATCCCCTGTGGGAAATCTCGCTGTGATCTGTTGAGGATACCTGCATCTGCTGCCTCCCACGGTCGCAGGGCCACGATCTCATTGCGATCACAGAGACACGGTGGGGCAGCCTGGATGACTGGAATGCTGTCATGGATGGCTATGTGCTTTTTAGGAAAGATAGGCTAGGGAGGCGAGGTGGAGGAGTTGCTCTCTATGTGAGAGAGCAGCTAGAATGTGTTGAACTCCACCTGGGGGAGGATGATCAATCCGTTGAGAACTTGTGGGTAAGAATCAAGGGGCGGGCTAATGTGAGTGACACTGTTGTGGGTGTGTACTACAGGCCCCCTGATCAGGAGGAGAGAGTTGAGAATTCTTTCTACAAGCAGCTAGAAGTAGCCTCGAGATCCCAGGCCCTGGTCCTTATGGGAGACTCCAGATACCCACATATTTGTTGGGCAAGCAACAGGGCCAGTCGTATGCAGTCCAGACAATTTCTGCAATGTGTGCAACACAATTTCCTACTACAGCTGATGCTGGAACCTACAAGGGGAGGGTGGGTACTGGACCTTGTAGCAGCAGCATGCTGCCCCTCCCCTCGCTCCATAGGCTGTGCCCAGCACCAGGAACCAGAGGCTCTGTGACATCAGCCCCGTGGCCAAGGCCACCCCAGGCAACGGGAGTACTGCGGGCAGTTCAGCAGTAGCTGCACTGTGGATAGCAAGTCCTGCTTTGTTCTTGCATCTGCCGTGTTCTCCTGCCATGAAGCTGCTCTCTTTCCTCCTTTTGCTGGCCTTGTGCTGGCCTGTGCAGGGCACATGGGATACATGCTGGTAAGCGGCCCATGGCTCTTGGAGGGAGCATGGGCAAGCCTTACGGGATTCACTGGAGGGTGCCCACTTGTCCCCCATGGCCATGCCACAGCTTTCCAAACCCCCTGTGGGGGCCTCAGGTCTTGCCAGCACCCAGGCTGCTGGCATCGCTTGTCTACGGGGCTAAAGCCGAAACAGAGGCAGATGGGCGCTTGCCCCATGGGGTTCCCTGGCCCTGCTGTCCATACAGCACCTTGTGGGGTGGGAAGATGTCTGACCTTCAGCTCGAACGGCAGCAAGCCATTGAGCAGGACAGTAACCATCTTCTGCTTACAGGACCTGCGGGCTCCGGCCCATGGCCTGGAACTCTGGCATGTCACGTGTTGTGGGTGGCAGAGATGCCCAGAAGGGAGCCTGGCCCTGGATTGTGAGCATCCAGAATCCCTGGAAAGCAGGCACAGGGCATGTATGCGGAGGATCCCTGATCAGCCCACAGTGGGTGCTCACAGCAGCCCACTGCTTCAACAATGTCTGGTAAGCAGGAGCAGGGAACAGCACACAACACTCCCAGCTGCCCTGCCCACAGCACCCAGGGCTACCCTCATCCTATCCCGTTCCATTCGCCTGCTGGACGCCCACTGGCTAGACTCTCCCCAGCCCGCTTGAGAGCCTGCTCAGGAGAAAGCTGGGCTCACGCCACGGCTTCCCAGCAGCCTCCAGTTCCATGTTCCTTGTGCCCAAGGCATGCTAGGGTGGTCGCACCCTCCGTAGCACCACTTTCCTCTCTGCCGTGTCAAGAGCAGGTGCCAGGCAACGGCTGGGCTGTGGCAGCACATGGTTCCTCTGGCTCTGAGCGCTCTTTCTGCCTTCCAGGGACGTCTCCATGTGGTACGTGGTTATTGGTGCCAATCAGTTGACTCAGCTGGGTCCTGAGGCCCAAGTGCGCAGTATCATCCAGGTGATTGTTCACGAGCACTACAGCAACATCACACAAAGGAACGACATTGCACTTATGGAGTTGGACCACCCTGTCCAGTGCAACGACCACATCCAGCTTGCCTGCGTGCCTGATGCCTCGCTGAGAGTGTCAGAGCTGACCAACTGCTACATCAGCGGCTGGGGCGCCACAGCTGCAAGATGTGAGTTCCCGAGCACTCCTTGTATCATGAGGGCAAGCATGGCACACTGGGGAGGCGGGCTGGGATTTCAGGCAGCAGAGGTGAAATGTCGCCACAGTCAGGTTGCACAGGGACATGTGCCTAGAGAGAGGAGGTGGGCCTGACCCATTAGCCAAAGCAAGACAGAAAGCAAACACCGCTATCATGCCTTCCGGAGGCCAAGCCAAGATGTAGGCAAGGGGCTCACCCAGACCGGGGAGGAGAACCAGCAACGAGCCACTGTGTTCTTTGCTCACAGCTGCAGATTCCGCCGATGTGCTGCAGGAAGCCAAGGTCCACCTCATTGACATCCAGCAGTGTAACAGCAGCAAGTGGTACCGAGGGGCCATCCACAGGCACAACCTGTGTGCTGGCTATCCGCAGGGTGGCATCGACACCTGCCAGGTAGGAGCCTGTGACAAATCAGCCCCCAGCACCACCAGCAGCCCTGTCACAACAGCCCCAAGGTCTCCTGGTGTGGGCTTTGCCTGGCAAGTCACCTTCCCAGTGCTGCTGGGACTCGCCTCTCCTTCCCCATGGGCACGGCCTTGCCCGGTGCCCCACCTTGGCCCACCTAGGGCTCTTGGCAGCTCACAGGTCCACATCCCAGTCCCGGCAGATGAGTCTTCTGCACATCCAGCATCACTGCGCAGAGTTGAGGGAGAGCCAATCCCCTCGTGGGCAAGGGAGGGAGCTCTGGCTCCTGGGAAGGAGCCAGCCGTATTGCTGACAGTGGCCACCCAACACCACCTTCATGTTCTCTCCTTCCCCTCAGGGTGACAGTGGTGGTCCCCTTGTCTGCCAGGACAAGAACGCAGAATACTTCTGGCTTGTGGGAGTGACCAGCTGGGGCACAGGCTGTGCAAGAGCAAGGCGGCCTGGCGTCTACACCGCCACCCAGCACTTCTATGACTGGATCCTGGTCCAGATGGGAGCACGCTCAGCATTCAGGGGTACCCCGACAGCACAGGCGTGGAGTCACTTCCTTACCACCTCAAGGACCTGGCAGAAGCCAGCCCCAACACCAGCTCTGGCGGAAGAGCCTACCACCTGCCTAGTGCCTGTCAAGAAGGTGATGCAATTCCTCACTTGGGTGCAGGAGCTCCTGCAGGGTCTGTGGGAAGAAAAGGTGTGAGGAAGCAGGAGGGCCAGGATCCAGGCAGGACAGCATGGTACCACCACTGTCTGCTGCTGGCCTAATGGCCTCTGATACACAGCGTCAGAGGTCTGCTCTGTCTCCTCCACACTTCCCGGCATTTCACACCATTGCTGATTTCAGCTGGGTCCTTGAAATAAAGTTACCCGTTTTCACTGCTCACCACGCTTCGGATAAGTCTACTGGGCAAGGGCAAGCACTTCCAAGTTCTGCACGGCCAAAATGCAGCCGCAGTCACGGAGGGCACAAAGGGGAAGAGTCACTCGAAAGGGTTGCAACCATGTCAGCTCAGAGAGGGGGAGCTCAAATAATATTTTCCTCACCTGTGGGTTCAGAGCAGGGTAGGAGAACCCAGGAGTTGAACAAGTGGCTGAAAGGCTGGTGCTGGCATAGGAACTTTGGGGTTTTTGATCAAGGGATGGTGTACTCAGCTCCTGACATGATAACTGTTGACAGGGCTCACCTGCCTCAAGGGGAAAGTAGATCCTTGCCCAGGAGGTGGCAGGGCTCATTGAGCGAGCTTTAAACTAGGGAAGAAGGGGGAAGAGGAGATCCTGAAGGCTGCTGGGGTCAGGCAAGTGCTCCAAGAGACACGACTAGAGCTGATGGGGGAAGAAGGTAAAGGCCAACAGCACAGTGACGGACTTGGGGATGTTGTTCCATGTGATAGTAGGGAAAATGCTGTGGATTTCCCTGAGGACTCCTCAGTGGAGGCACCATTGCCCATCCCCTGTGGGAAATCTCGCTGTGATCTGTTGAGGATACCTGCATCTGCTGCCTCCCACGGTCGCAGGGCCACGATCTCATTGCGATCACAGAGACACGGTGGGGCAGCCTGGATGACTGGAATGCTGTCATGGATGGCTATGTGCTTTTTAGGAAAGATAGGCTAGGGAGGCGAGGTGGAGGAGTTGCTCTCTATGTGAGAGAGCAGCTAGAATGTGTTGAACTCCACCTGGGGGAGGATGATCAATCCGTTGAGAACTTGTGGGTAAGAATCAAGGGGCGGGCTAATGTGAGTGACACTGTTGTGGGTGTGTACTACAGGCCCCCTGATCAGGAGGAGAGAGTTGAGAATTCTTTCTACAAGCAGCTAGAAGTAGCCTCGAGATCCCAGGCCCTGGTCCTTATGGGAGACTCCAGATACCCACAT